>PVHP010010753.1:0-46575 GCA_004024765.1 Zapus hudsonius | reverse complement strand
TTTCATAAGGACGGCTTATTTCAAATTGCATTTATAGATTACAGTCCATTATGGCAAGGAAGGCATGGTCAGGAGCTTAAGGCACCTGGTCACATTCAACCCACAGTCAGGTAGCAGAGATTAATGAATGCTGCTACTCAGCCAGCTTTCTTCTTTTGACATAGTCCAGAACCCCAGCCCACAGTGAAGGTGGGTCTTCCCACCTCAATGAACCTGAGCAAGAGAATCCCTCATAGGAGATTCTAGGTCCTGTCAAGTTAACAATCAATATAAACCATCAGTCCATTTGTACCTCCACCAATCAATGATTCAGCTCCAGAGCTGATGGGGAAATATCGGAACCTAAGTGGGTGATAGGAAGGACAAGCCAACCTTTTGTGCAACTTCCTTGTTTCCTCTGGCCCTATTCATACCCAATCAGTCTTGGAGACCCTACTTCCCCTTACAGTGGGCCCACCCAATCTTTCAAGTAAGTGATTCTTACAGAACCCAGCCTGGCCACATGATTGTCAACATGGTGCCCCACAGCTTCAGTGCCATGAACAAGAATCATACGAGGAGCTGTTTTCACCTGATATATATGCTGGAACGTCTCAGACTTTCTCTAGAAAGCCAGAAGTTATCCTGCTATTCTCCAGGCCATATCGTAACCTTCCCATAGTGTCTTTCTCCATCTTATATATCTCTAGTACCACAGAGATCTGCCAATCATAACAGATCCTTCGATGATCCAGCACACAGTGGACCCACCCAAAGGTTGCTACATCTGACCTCTCTAGAAAATAGCTCAAACCCTGCTTCTTGTGGCAAATGACAGGAAACCAAAAAGATATACAGACCTTGTCGAGGTTGATAGGGAGGGTCCTGCTAAGCCTAGACCTCAGGTTTCTGTTCCTCCTGATGCTCAGCTTCTCCCCATGAGTCAGGAATCACAGCAAGTGCAAGAGCCAGGGTGTCGACACAAGTTGCCCTGCAGGAAGGCCAGGGCTCCAACCTGCTCCTCTCTGCCTGTGGAGCCCACAGTGGGGAAGGCACCGTCCCCTTCCTGCCACAGCGCTCTGGGATCTTCCAATGAAGACCCCAGGACAAGGCAGGGTGGGGAGAGGGCTAAAACAGGTATGTAGTCAGATTGCTGTGGGTGAGATCAGATATGAACTAGAGCTTTTCTATATTGTTCCTTTGAAGTGATCAAGGCATGCTCAGACTGCTTGTTCCTTCCCTGGATGAAAGGATGGATGAGAAGCAGTGAGGAACCAAAAGTCTGCACCAAAAAGTATAAACTGAGTGGAAATAAATGAAAAGAAGGAAGAAGAACAATGACCCCAAAGTATTTTCTTATTTAGGAATTAAATGCACAATATAATAAAGAACAATTATCAGATTGTTAAAAGGCAATCTATAAAACAAGTCTCTAGCCCAAGAGGCTTAACATCCTCCGAATGGAGTCTAAGGAGACCAGATGGGAGAAAATACAGGGCAAGGCACTTGTGAGCTAGAGTCCAACCCAAACATCACCATCTCCACACAGAGGAGGCTTAGGTCCCAGGAACGTGTCTCACTGTGAAAAGATTGAGCCCCTAGATCCTGAAGACCAAGTCAGTGTCATATGATGCTCTGTTAGACAAACTGGGAGAGGTTACGGTGTGCCCTAGGGAAAAATCAAAATAGAGACAGGGTAATGGAGTTTTGTGAGTCGTAATCTTCATTAAATCATAGTTTTGAAGTTCTGGTTTCCTTCCTTACTAAAAATGTCTTTTAGACAAGTTTTCTTTATTTTTTAAATATTTATATTTATTTGCAATCAGAGAGAAAGACACACACAGAGAGAGAGAGAGAGAGAGAGAGAGAGAGAGAGAGAGAGAGAGAAGGGGCATACCAAGGCCTCCAGCCACTGCAAAGGATGAACTCCAGGCTGTGCATCTGGGGAATCAAACCTGGATTGTTAGGCTTTGCAGGCAAGCACCTTACCCACTGAGCAATCTCTCCAGCGCCAAGTTTTCTTTATTTTATTTTATTATCTTTTGCATGTATGTTCATAGCATTATGGTGTATCATGTATACACACACCTCTTGCACAAGCAAGTGGAGCCTAGAGAAGAAACTCAGATGCTCTCCTCTATCTCTCTTATTTCCTCGAGATGGGGTCTCTCTTTGAACTCAGAGCAGTCATTTTTTTAGGTTCTGACCAGCAAGTCCCAGCAATTTTCATGTCTCCACTTCCCCCAGAACTGGGGTTGCAGGTGTGAGAAACCATGCCCAGCTTTCTACACAGGTGCTGGTAATGGAAGTCAGGCTGTCTAAACCCTCATGCTTGCTTAATAAGCGCTTTAACCCACTGAGCCATTTCCCCAACCCAAAGACAAGTTTTCTTAACCTCCCAGAACCAGCAAAATGACAAAGACAATAGCACTACCCACTTCATTCTAAGGTGGAGAAGGTTCATTCGAGGAGGTCAACCATGGGCAGTGAAGCACCACGGCCCTCCCTGCCTTGTCATCTGGGTGGATCAGGGAGTCTGCACTATTGGGCAATGCAGGACAAAGCATGTGATGAACATGTCCACCCTCCAGTGCTCCCCTCCAATGTCACCAGGCAGGTAGACATTCCTAAGCCACACAGCACAAGAGCCAGACCCCTGCCTAGAGACCAGGACTTAAGGCCCTGACCTCTGACCTGCCTCACAGCCACATTGTGAATATTTTAGATGTCACTTACAGGAGAGGGATGGAGCTGGTCCCCAGATGACCTCATCTTCTCCACATGAAAGCCAGGCTCTAGATTGCTTTACTGTCTGCTTTGACTCAGGCTGATTAGTAAATTTACAATGCATTTACTTGTAATGGGCTTCCATTTCACAACAGAGAGCAAGGTTTAGTCAATACTTTCATTTGCTCAGGGCAAGCATCCAGGCTTAAGATGGTCCCCTAAGCAGATACCTTCTTCCACAACCTCTAGGAAACCAAGTGTCAAAATGAAATTGTGACTTGAGGCTTTTTTCCTCTTGCTTTCCTGTTATGGACCCTTGCTGTGGGCTTTGGGAAGGCATCCAAGAGTACACACTGACACCTAAGGAGCCCCAGAGTGGGGAGGATTCCCGTGGGTATTGCCATGGGTGATGGTGCAACAGTGTGAACAGGATTTTTTAGACAGCCTACGGGACCAAATACATACCAGCTGCTAGAGAAAATGACCAAAAAAGGCAAGTGAGAAAAAGATCCATTCAAAGATCTCAAACCTGAGCTCCCTCTGCGTTGACGCCAAGTTTCCCAGAACTCAGACCTGGGTGAGTTGAGCAGCAATGGAAGGTGTCTGTGCCTAATGCTTAGAATGAAATATCAAAATCTTGCCCCTGGCTTCTCATCTGATTTGCTATTTTGTGTTAGCCTGAGAAACTGATTGCATTGGTCAGCCTCAGTTTCCCCATCTGTGAAGAGAAAATTTCAACGAAGAAGCATCTCAAGAGGAGTGGGCTGGGGAGATGGCTCAGTGGATAAGGTACTTGCTGTGAATTCCCCATGATTAGAGTTCTGATCCCCAGCATCCGTGCAAATTGCAGGCTCAGCAGCCACTGGGAAGCAGACAGGGAAACCCTGAGACAGCCTGGCTAGCTCTACTAGCCCAATCAGTGAGCCCTGCATTTAAGACCCTGAAAATAGAGTTCAGGGCAATGCCAACCTCTGGCCTCCATGCTCACATGCATACGTGTACCTGCACCACTTACATGTGAACACACATGTACTCATGCAGGCACACTACACACTACACATACATACAAAATAAAAAAGAAGAAAGAGGCATTTCAGGTCCACTCAAGTCACAAAATCATGGGAAATCTTCCACAACAGGTTTGTCATTCCTGTGGCTATAGGCCCGGTGTAAAGATCTGATGAAAATGTGGACTCTGTTTCCAGATATACATGTGCTCAAAACACAGATGCATCTGTGCTTACAGTATGAAAGGACATTCAGAGAAGACCTGAAACTTGGTGAGCTCAAACCCTCAGCCCCAGGAAAAGTGTCTAATGACAATCTCTCAGCAGAATAAGCAAAAGATACAGCAGTTGGAAAAGTCTAGAAATGTGAAATCTCAGTGTGGAAATAAATATGGTTATTTTGTTGGAAACCTTTAAAGATGGAGCCACAATTCTATCTAATGGTTCAGAAACAAAGGCAAGATGTGTTCCAGCAAATTCATGTCTGTGATGAGGTCCCCAAGCTTCTGGGGAGCTCAGATGAACACGCAGACACAGGCTCAGAAGAGTCAGGTACCAGGGGAAAGTCCAAGATGGTGAGTTAATGAGTTCAGTGTTTTCCCAGATGCTCTACGCAAGCTCCACAACAGGGGGGAAGCTGGCTGCCGACCAAATCCAAGCTTTCCATTCCTGTAAGAGAGTGTCACTCAGATTTCCTCAGCCTCATGTCAAGAGCCATCAAGACACCGTGCCATGCTTGGATAATCTCTGCTCAATCCAGTTTACTGAAGTCAGCGCAAATGAACTCAGAGAGCTCAGTGACTCGTGTCGGAGGTGGAAATTGAAAGTTTACACTTGTCCTGTGAGTAATCCAACTTGTTTATAGCACAGAATTCTCTATGTTGAATGTTGTTTGGGCTTCCTAGAAAAAGTCCAAGTGTGAGTGTGTGTGCACATGTGGACACATGCTCACGACTTTAAACAGTACAACACATTCTAGGAAAATAGAAGAGAAGAAGTCAATTCGGGTTTCCATTTTATTTAGAAACAAAATTCAAGAATTTTAGTGGCTATTATAATTTTTTCCTCTTTTTCACTTTTCAACAGTTTACACACGTTCCGTACATAGGTATTTTGACCACAGTCACCTCCTATCATTTCTTTTCCCCCCTTCTCCCCTCCCCCTTCCAGTGAACCCTTTCTTCTTTTCAAGTGGCCCCTCTTTTATTTGGATGTCTTTTCCTCCCTCCGTCATACATGACAGAATTGTGCAGGTCTTGTGCAGGTAACGTCAGCCATTGTGAGGTCATCAGTGCAATGGCCACTTCATGTCTGGAAAGCACTCCTCCATCCTCTGGATCTTACATTCTTTCTGTTCTTATCTTCCGCAATGTTCCCTGAGCCTTGGAGGGGGTGATGGAGATGTCTCATTGAGCATTCAGCACTCAGCACTTATTCTCAGCACTTTGACAAGTCTTGCATCTTCCCAGTAGTCACTGCCGTCTTTTAAAGAAGCTTCTCTAACCAAAGGTGACCAAAAAGGATCTATGGGAATGGGTATTATGATTGAAAAGTTATTGATTTCCCTGAATATTTCCAGCATATTGTCTATAGCCTCACCTCTCAGCATGCTGGTTTTGTTTGAATATTAACTTTCTAAGGAACACTGTGGAGTTAGCAGCCCCCTCTCTGTCTATATACAGCCATGAAGGCAGTGAGCACAAATGTCAGTTCAATATATAAGATCCTCATCCCCTGGCAGACTGTAGTATAGTTCCTCGCTCAGGCTCTGCAGGCTTTGCTGGTACTTATAGTCCCAAATACCTTGCATGATGCCGTCTGTAGCCCCTGAATGCCATGCAGTGGCATTAACTCCAGCTGTGAGGCACGACGCTGAGTTCTAAGTGTACCACGGTCACATTGTTGTAACTTGGCATCTTCTTTTCACTCCCGCTCCTCGGTTTCCTTACCCTCAACATCAAAGGTATAAATAAGCTAAATGTGAAATCCAAGTCCCATTTGGCCTCAGGCTTCTGCCTCTGCATGTCACTCAAGACCCAGCTACTGAGTGGTGTGCCAAGAGGATCCAGCCAGCCCTGATTTTACTCACCCAGAGCATGAAGGAGTAGAAGATTCTCCAAGCATGTGATGCTTGTGGTATTGGCTCCATGAAGTACAATCAGAGCTCTGAAAGTGGGCATTCCGCCCTCCTCTGAGGAGGTTCTGGTTTGGGAGTCTGTAGCTTGTGCAGATCATGTGCATGCTGAACCCCTTTCCAAATGGCCTTTTGGAGGACAGCATCAGAAATTTGCATTTGGCCCTACTCTGTTTCTGGAAGACAGTCGCTCAAGCCTGCCGGGAAGCGAGAAGGCTTTCACAGGGAGAGGCTGTGGGTAACACTTTACAGCTAAGGTAATGGGAATTTAGGTTCAGGTCCACTTTGAAGCTGCTGACAGGGGGAGAAGGGGAGAAGGGAGAGGAAAAGAGAAGAGGAGAAGAGAGGAGAGGGGAAAGTGGGAGAGGAGGGGAAGGGATTGGAGGAGAAGGAATGGAAGGGGAAGGGAGGGGAGGGGAGGGGGTGAACCTCCCTTCCTCCTGCTACTAGGAAGTACCAATAGCTTCATTACCAATGCAATAGACCTGGCTATCACTGTATTGTTCTGCTTCAAAGTTGCCATGGCTACTGGGCCAAAGCATTTCCTACTCCAAGATGGCATTATATTCTGCCCAGAGGAAAAAATCATCATACAAAAGCAACATGGGGGACTGGAGAGATGGCTCAGCAGTTGAAGGCACTAACTTGCAAAGCCTGATGGTCTGGGTTCAATTTGCCAGAACCCACATAAAACAGATGCACAAAGTGCAATATTCAACTGGAGTCATATGCAGAGGCAAGGGCCCTGGCACACTCATGCTCTCTTCCTCTGCACCCATTCTCTCCCATGCTCTGCTTGCAAATAAATAAATATTTTTAAAGCTACATAGTGAGACTCTCAATCTTCCAAATCAATACAAACATTTAATGAAAGACTGGATGAATGAATTAATGAATAAACGAACCCAAAGAGGTAGAGATGGCTCAGGAAAGCACTGAGGGCCAGCTCTTGCTACACTGAGGATCTGGGTCTCACAGAGAAGGGCAAAATAAAAGCACTCTCAAGCTTTGGCCCCTAGGGAGGCCTGCCTCCCTTCCATGCACTTGGTGGACTACAATCTTCCTTCATTCCTGTTCTGTCTCCTTGGTCCTATATGACACGACAAAAGATGGAGATGAAAGTATGAATAGTGACGCAGGCCCACTGGTCATGCAGAGTAAGGAGCGAGTCCTGTCTACACACAGCTTTCGTGGGGAAAGAGCTGAGAAGCCCACAGTGCTGCTGTGTCTGTCATGCAGAAAGGGAAAGCGAGGTCTGGATGAGGCAGATCAGTGAGGACAGCTAACAGGCTGTGATCCCCACACAATCTGCACAGAAGAGGCATGGTGGTGGCTGGAGCAGGGACACCAATGCTAGAGGAGGCAGAAAACCTACGTGTAGCAGCCTGGGAGCAAGGAGAGTTTGAAGTTTGAGCAGCTTGACATGAAGCCCAGACTCAGCCACCTTATCTCCCAGGTTTTGGGACAGGTTTCTGGGTCAGAGGCTAGGCTTGCGACAACATGATGGGGTGAGGTCTGAGTTAGTCCTTTCTATCACCCTAAGGTGCAGGAGCATGTAGGTTTGGGTTATTTCACACTGCAAAGCTGTACATGTCAAAAGCTGTGGCTTTAGAAACTGGGCTGCTTGAATTCAAGTTCTTACTGCCTCTTACTGGTTTTGAGAGTTTGTGGTGGGGATGGATGGTATATAGGTTTATCTGAAGCATCTTGACGGGAATGTAGAGTGGGTGGAAATCATTTCCACATATTAGGTTATTTGCCTGTAGAGCAAATGAGAATCAACAGAAAAGACATCTGTTCTTTGTCAACAGGAAAGATATGAGATCCATTTCCAGACCCACCAGCAAGTCCCTGCGCAAGACTAGGGATGCCATTTAACACCTCCAAGCCTTAGATTCCCCGTGAAAACTACCAGGGGACTCAAAACTGGGAAAGGCATGGAGAATGGCGATGCAGGGGTCTCAGGACATCCCTGAGAGGTGGTCAGACAGGCTGCGTGGATCATCTGTATAGATGAGCTAAGGCTCCGAAGTGATCTTCCCAGGTTTTCTGGAAGTAGCCATGTTAGGGGCTGAGCTCAGGTCTCCTGACCCCTGTGGGGTAGAAAACTCAAGCCTAGGGCAGTGAGCTGGAGAAAGGGTGAGTTGCTGAGGTCTACAACTAAAGGTCAGGGGTGGCCCTCAATTGTTGACTGACAGGATGCCACGATGCAGGACACGGGGGTCTCTGATGCCCAGCCTTGTCTGGGGGAGGGTGTTTCAGAGGGAGGAAGTGGTACTCTGGTGGATTTTCACAGTTCTTTTCCAAGACTAACAGGATGCTTTTCTTCTTCAAACAAATCTGATGTCCTTGTGCCCTGTTAGCCTCAGAGTAGATCTGTTACAGAGATAATGACCTCAAGGTGACTGGCATGGGACTCCCCTTTCCAGGGCCCCTTGGAAGCCTTTGAAGTGTTGGCTCATCTCCTTGGTCACATTTTCCTTGGCTCAGCTAACTATAGAGTTGATTTCAAGCTACTTTCTTTCTTAAGTGGTTTCTCTGAGAAAGCAGTCAGCCATAGAGATATTGATGTGTAATATCACCTCGGCTGTTAGGATACTTGGAGGACTAGTGCAGTCTAGGCTTTTCAGGTTCTGAGTGACCCACACATAAAAAGAGTGGAACTCCATGGGTCAGGTGGGACAGCGTTCTCCCTCCCTCCTCCACTTATCCTCCAGTTCAGAAGGGCATAGTGAACCCCAGCCTTGTGCTACGCTCTGTTCCAAGGACAGATGAGACGTCGTCAGTCCCTGCTGTGGAGAGAGAGTTCCAGAATGAAAGGCAGAACAGGCACAAGTAACAGTTCTGGGATACAAATTCTCTGAAGATGGTGTACAGAGCATGTTCGTAGACTCTAAAGGAGAGAGAATGTCTGAGGAGCTGGAGAAGGACTCCAAAATAGAAACCCGAAGGATATATATATTTCTATGTTCCTTGTCTCTAGAAGGTGGTAGCCAGAGATATGCTGAAAAGTTTTTATTTTCCTTCATAGAAAAAATGCCTTGATTTGTAAGAATTATTCATTTCCTTGTTGTAATACACTAACTTAATACGAAAGTTCAAACTACCAATGCAGACCAAAGTAACATGACTAAGCAGAGAATTGCAGTAGCCACCAATTCATTATATGTTCACCCTTCAGAAGTGATGGGCATAAGACAACAGAATTCAGGACAACAGAATAGTGACATCATTAAAAAATGAGGAGTTCTAGTATTATATTTGCACTTACTATAATTTAAATTCACTTTAAGAGTTATAATTCACTTTAACACAACTGTGTCTGATGGCCAGCTTGTCAGAGTCCTCATAGGCTAGCAGTCAGCTGTCACAGCTGTCCCACACTTTGGGGTGATTTCAACACTTGCTACCACAGCTCAGTTCAGGACACCATCACACACGCCAAGGATATGAATGGCTCAGTCTGTAAAGTACTTGCTGTACAAGTCTAAGGAACTGAGTTCAGATTCCAACACCCATGTAAAATGCCAAGTGGGCATGGCAGCCTGCTTCAGTCCATCCTGGGGGGGGGTCAGGGGATCTGGGGATAGATGGCAAGCGAGACCAGGTGAATAGGTGAGCTATGTTAATAGAGACCCTATTATTAATAGGTTAATAGGTTCATAGAGACTCTATTAATAAGGTGGAAAGTTATTGAGGAAGATACTCAATGTTGACCTCTGGCCTCTACACATGCGCGCGCGCGCGCACACACACACACACACACACATGCCCCCCCTCACATAAACACATGCACATATACAGCACACACATAAAATGAAAATATATACATATATGTATACATATATGTATATAGTTAATCATAGTCTACTAAAATAGTACCAGTTCTTTCACTTGGGCTTCCTACATTGAAAGTAAAGACTTCCATTTTGCCTGCTGTCTGACCCATTCTTCATGATATGGCCTGTGCAATTCTTCTGAAATACATATGTGGTCTGTTAATCACTCTGATAGAATTCTTGGAGGGTCCTCCAGTTCTCAAGCCCTCCTGGCTGTGTGGCCCCTCCTCCCACATGCCTATGCAATGTGTGCTTGAAAGAGTGACTGGCCCATAGTAGGTATTGAATCATTGAGAGTTCATGCAGGCCCTGAGCCATGTCTACAGAAGGGGAGCAAGCAGGTGCTTAGTAAGACTCTTCTGGAAGAAAAATCCCAAGAATGAGTGGACTCATGAAAGGCAGAGCCACTGAGCCCTGGCTACTGAAAGTGTGCTGGTGAGGGGACTGACCAGATGTAAAGGGGTGAGCTGGGAGTTAGAATTTAGATAACGCCCAGCAAAAATTCCAGTATGCCACAAAATTTAAAGAGTACCCGAGTTCTTGTCTACAAAGTTAAAGAATTAAAATCATAGACAACAAGATAGTCAGGTATAGTGGGAGACTTTATTATTTAAGGGAACATGGGGAGTTACACAGTTCTCCAGCCACCAGTGTGGGAAGAACACGTGGAGAATTTAACAGAATTTAGGCTGTTAAGCTAAACAAGCAGCAAAAGAAAAGATAACAGAGGGCTCCCATCATGAGAAGGAGAGGTTCATGAGGGGAAAAATCTGGAGTCTTCCCTCACCCCAGCTATTAGCTGGGGTGGGGTAGGCCTTACCTTCTTAAGGCCAGGAGAGTCAGAGGTCCTTCTGTTAGCCTGCCATGTGGGGGAGAGAGGGCCAAGACAAAGGTCCTTGGGAATTATATTCCCTCATGTGAGTCAGAGAGACAGCTGATTGGTTCCTACCTGACCAATCAGTTTTAGCCCCTAGGTTGTAGCTCTAGTTAGACATCTCCCACTCACAGGAAGGGTGTCTCTGGAGCTGCCTGACCCATCATCCAGGAACAAGAGCCTGAGAGGTAGGAGTTAGGCTCAAGGGAATACAAGAAGGTGCATGGGAGCTGGAACAGTATCAGGAAGCCTCTGAGAGGGGTCATGGAAAGGACCCAATTTGGGTAATGCCTCCATTTCGAAGCTCAGGATACCATAACAAAAATACCATATTAGGCAGCTTAAATGATGAGGAAAAAAAATTTCTTGTGTGTGCATATGTGCACATGTTTGTGTGAAGGTGAACATGTATGTAGGTGTAGTTTCACTTGTGTGTGAGTGGAGGCCAAAGTACAACTTCAGGAGTCGTTCCTCAGAAACACTGTCTACATTTTTGAGACAGTTTCTCTCATTAGCTTGGAGCTCATCAATTAGTCTAGACTAGCTGGCCAGGAAACCCCAAGGACTTTCCTTCCCAGGGCCGAGGTCACAGACATGTGTCACCATGCCTGGCATTTTTAAGTGATGGAGCTCAGGTCCTCATTGCAAGACAAGGACTTTATTGACTGAGCTATCACCCCAGTACCAAACCACCAGGATTTAATTCTCACAGTTCTAGAGACATTCACGATCAAGGTCAGTTTTCAGTGACAGCCCTCTTCTTGGCTTATGGAGGCCACTTTCTCCCAGCCTTTCCTGTGCAGATGAGTATAGAGAGAGAGCCCTGACCTCTCTCCTAAGGATACAAACTCTATTGCTCCACTCTTAGGAGATTATTTAACTTTAATTACTTCTTCAGAGACTATCCCTCTAAAACTGTCACACTAAGGGTTAAGACGTCACCATAGGAATTTGGAGGGTCATAAGCATTCAGTTCATGGAAGACCCTTGTCCTCAGACACCCTGGCTTTCTATACAGGCAAGCGGTCATTGCCCTTGCTTCTGCTTGCTGGTGTGGGGCAGTGAAGTGGGAAATCACTTCCTCAGCACACCCCTGGCTGGCTGCTGGTGTCCACCATGGCTACAGCCTGAGACCTTGTTCCCAACTAGGGACCTTATTAGCTGCTAAGTGCTGAGAGGAGAAATTGTGATGGGGCCTTTCAGGTGCTGGCCTCTTCTCCTCCCTGAGGCTGGTTTCTGCCTTTGTATATTCAGAATTTTCTAGCCAGCTTCATTTCTGTCAAGTAATTATTTTCAAATTAGATTCCCAGGGAATATGTGATCAAAGAATACAGGAATTTCACACGTAAATAATAACAAAAGATGGCTTAGTCAAAGGCAAGCCATTTTATAAATAGTCAATGACATTAGGAAACTACTGGAGCCATCAACACATTATTCCCTTATTAAGTGTATCTAATTATGGTTAATAAAAATAAATAAATAGATAAATAGATAAATTTTTAAAAACCTGCCATAGTACCTTCCTCAGCTGAGAGCATGAAGCACCCGGATCTTCCTGATTCCAGGGGTAAGTGGTACTGACAAAATTTGGAAACACTTACTAGATGCTCATGAAACAGGGATTTTTTTCTCAAGACATTTTTTCAATTGAAATCCTTGGTCATTTGGTGAAAAAGAAATTTACCTAAGATATAGTGACTATTTTTAAAACAGCTACTCTTTGTGGGAACTGGTCAGTCTTAGGACACAACCAGCAAGAGTATGTCTCCAAATGCCCACCCTCTTTTTGATGCTCTCTGTGCTCAGCTGAAGAGATGGTGTTTTCCAGCCTATCTCCCTTGAGGTATGCCCATACAATTCTGGCCCTGGAGGAATAAGACCAAGTGTGTGGGTGGCAGGGGAGCCTTCCAGGAAGGCCATCTGATAGAAGCAGAAGGGAAGGGAGTGGGGCCCTTTTCCCCCCTTCCTCTGTTCTCTCTCTCTCTGAAATATGGATGGATATCTAGAACACTCACAGAGAGCACGGCCAGGAGGTGACCTCATGACTTAGACAAGGGCAGTGGGGCTATAACACCAGAGGAGGGTGTGGATGACCCCGAAGTGGACTACTCAGTCCATGCTGGTTTACACTAGTGACAACCTGGACTGGCCTTCATGTCACTGAGCCCTGTTCCTTGGAGTATAACAGGGATCTGGGGATTAGAATTTAAAGAGCACCCAACTACTTCCAATGCACCTCAGAACTTAAGGAGAACCCGAATTCTTATCTGTAAAATTAAAGAATTAAAAGTACAGACCACCAGAGGATAAAGTAGAGTGGGAGACTTTATTTAAAAGAGAATGGGGAGTTACAGAGATCTCCAGTCACCAGTGTGGAGAGAACACGTGGGAGAGGTTTTAACCAAATCTATCCTGTTTAGCCTAACATGCAGAAGAAGGCAAGATAAAGGCTCCCATCATGAGAAAGAGAGGTTCATGTGGGAATGAAACCCAGCCCCTCACCACAGCCATTGAGGAGACCTTACCCTGGTCTTTCTTTCAGGCCATATGGGCCAAGAGGGCTGGACTTTGTTTCAGTGACTTTTAAGACCCCAGCCAGGTAAGTCAGAGAGACATCTGGTTGGTCCATACCTGACCAATCAGTTTCAGAATCTAGGTTTGAACTCTAGCTAGGGACACCTCCCACTCAGGGGGGTGAGGGGTCTGGCATGGAATCCATAGAACTTTCCTGAAGGTAAGATTTAACTATCACAGGAGCGTTCTGTGTAGTCTGCATAGCTTGGTCCCACTTCTGCCAGGCCTGGCTTATGCTCTCTCTCAAAGGCCAATGTAGACTTGGAGCCCAAATTTTATTTAAACTCAGCACTCTATTACTCCTTCCTTGATTCATTCATGGACTCCGCTGCAGACATTTCCGTAGGGCAATTCTGTCCAGTAGCAGTTCCAAAGGAGTTTATGTTGTAAAGTCAGCCTTTGTGTGGTTAAAACCCAAGAGACTGTGTCCGGAGCAGAGGAGTCTCCCCTGCTAGAAGTTGAATGTCAAAGTCAGGTGGGTGTGTTTGATCTTTCCCTCTTTTTGAGGGCCTCAGAAATAGAAAAAAAAAAAAAAAAAGAAAAGAAAAAGTTCACTGATATGGTATCAGATTCTACACTGTCAAATTTTAGTACAACGTCAAGTAAAAGTATCCACAATTATCTGAAAAGGTTATTAAATATACTTCTGCTTTCCAAAAAAAAAAAAAAGAAATAGAAATTCAGACAAAGTAAACGTGGTTGAGAGGGCTTATGTATGTGTGTGTGTGATTATATGCAAATATGCTTTGTGTATGTAATGCAAGTGTATTCACTGGGTATGCGCACATGTGTCTTTGTGTGTGAATGTGCCTTTTCATGTTAAGTATAGAGGTGTGATTGCATTTTTATGTTTATGTAAAACTCTTCACGTAATTAGACTAGCATTTTCTAAACTTCACTTTCTACCATGACCTAAGTTTCAGTTTGAAAAACATGGTACCCACATCATGTCAAGATGCATCTGTTAACATCAGAGATGCTCCCAGAGGAAGTACTCATTCCTCCTTTTTTATTTTTTCATTTTTGAGGCAGATCTCACTCTAGCCCTGGCTAACCTGGATCTCACTCTGTAGCTCAGGCTGCCCTCAAACTCATGACAATCCTTTTACCTCAGCATCCCTGGTGCTGGGATGATAGGCATGAGTCACCATGCCTGGCCGAGAAAAGCCATTTTTATATTCCTCTGCTATTATTTATATACTTGTCATGGTTTGATCCAGGTGTCCCCCACAAACAAATAAATGTGTTCTGATAGATCGATCCTCAGCTGATGGCAATTCAGGAATTAGAACCTCAGTAGAGCTGTGTTGTTGGGGTGGGCTTATGGGGGTTATAAGCCAGCTCCCCCTTGCCAGTATTTGGCACACCTTCCTGCCGCTGTTTGCAGTGCTGTAGCAGAGGTGATGTCCACCCCTCTGCTCATGCCATCATTTTCCCTGCCAGGATGGAGTCTCCCCTGGAGTCCGTAAGCCTAATAAACCCATTCCTCCACAAGCCGTTTTTGTTTGGGTTCTTTCTGCGCAGCAACTAGAAAGCTGACCCCAACAATACAAAACTCACATTGGTCAAACAATAGTCATATCATTTGAAATGGAACAAAAATTGATATTCTCTGCCCATCAGTGTGGAAATACCAATCAGCTCACCACATGCTTTCTCCCGAACTTCACTCTTGCAGGAGTGTTAGTGTCCTCTCCCCAGGAGGATGGACCCAGAGTCTTCTGTCCAAAAACCCAAATGGCAATAATTAAACCAGGCAGCTGCTGCCCCTAGCAAATGACAACCTCTTCACTTGCTGCCTGGAATTTGTTGGAATCACCCTGCCTGAGCTCATCCTGTTTGAGTTAGCTTCTCCCGCCCGGCCCACATCCCAACAATCTGGGTGAGTTCCCGTCTATTAGCTGAATTATTCAGATGTTTTCCCACAATGGCACCAGCAGCACTCATATAACTAGTTTCTAAATCAACAGCGAATTACATTATTGACACTCTGAGCAGATTAATTAAGAAATCTGTCCCAGTGACAAGCTGAGAGCTGGCTCCTGTTCAAGGCACACCCACGGTCTTCTTGAAGACAGGTACACCTGATGGGAATCCAGAGGAGAGAAGAGGGTGAGCAGGCATAGCAAGCACCCAGCCGGGGCCAGTCCTTCCTGCAGGACTGGGCCACAAAGTCCCACCCACACCAGGCTGCTGAAGAGCTGGGCTGCA
This sequence comes from Zapus hudsonius, assembly GCA_004024765.1. Lineage (NCBI taxonomy): Eukaryota > Metazoa > Chordata > Mammalia > Rodentia > Dipodidae > Zapus > Zapus hudsonius. The sequence continues at coordinate 31,227 of PVHP010010753.1, read as the reverse complement.
CACAGCATTCTGCTCACAGAAGGGCTCCCTTCCATGTGAGCCCTGTGCTGTCCTTCTTCCTGGGAACATATGGTAGAGACAGGAACCACCCTAAGTACCCTGGGGGATGCCCTGAGAGCTCTTGGATGCCTGTGTCTTTTGAGGGTGTCCCAACAGCAAGGCACACTTTTTTGTCTTTTATATTCATTTTATTTTATTTTTTTAAACTTTTTTTTCTTTATTGTCCATAATGAGTTACATTGTTTAGTGGGCCAACAATGAGTTGTTATCCCCAATTCCCCGTTGCTCCCCTTCCCCATCCCCAGTCAGCTGGATATCCTCCTCTGTGGGCCGTCTGGATCAGTCTACCTCAGAAGAGTACCAGAGATCAGACACGACAATCGCAGTCAGTGCGCTAATAACAGCAGCAGAGACAACAACCCCCATTAACCCTTCATCATGACAGGGCTTAAAGCAAACCTCACAGTTATATCACTGAATATAAATGGACTTAACTCCCCTATAAAAAGACACAGACTTGCAGGGTGGATCAGAAAAAAGGCACACTTTTGGTACCCACAAAGTAAAAGCAGCTTCTCTATTCAACTATTTTTCCCATGGAATGAAAACTTTATTGGTTTTTCCAGTCTTGCAATCAAAGCCCAGCATACATGCACATCAATAAGTAAATAAACATTAAACATCAAAATATCACAATGTCCTGGCTGATTTAACTGACTTTATTTGGGAAGTGGTTTAATAGCCTACTAAGATGAATTAACCAGCCATAATTTTGCAGGCTGACCGTGGATTCCACATACAATCTAACATCTGAAGTCCTAGTTTGGACTTAACCCTCTTAGAACCCCACGGCCATGGGCCTGTCATGTCCCCAACAATAATAGTAACAACAAGAATAAGGACAGGGAGCCTTAAGGAGGCCAAGTACATTCTGGAAAATTAGTTACTAATGGCAGTATATGCTGGCTGGCACACCAGGGCACAGACTGCAGGCTGCTGTGGGGTGCTCGGAAGGGCACCTGAGGGCGAGAAGGGTGCTCAGAGAGGTAAGGGAGAGACATGGGCAGAGGAGGAGCAGGAAGGAGAGTGCTTTGGGAGTATCTGGTAGGGAGGAGACTGCAGGAGCAGAGGCATGTAAGTACTGGAGGGGAAGCAGTGTGCCCCCAAGCCACGCCAAGGAAGCCAGGCAAAGAGAGTGTTGGTATTAATGACGATGACTGACACTGATGGAAAGGAGCTATGGGTGTGGCTTTGCTCTGGGTGCTTTGTAGGTAACCCATCACCACATGATAGTGAGGCTCAGAGAGGTGGGCACTGTGAACAAACTTTGAGAGCCATTAAGAAGAAAGGAACTATATCATCCGAGATGACCATCCGAGCAGCCTCTGACCCCATGAGTATGCACCTGAAATTCATGAACAGAAGTTCCTCACATCAGCCACAAGCAAGCCCATCTTTTCTCCTCTACCTCCATTGTGTTCAGAACTGGGAGAAATCGCATGACCTGGTGTTTTTCTCTGTCCCCACCTCATACATCCCATCTAGCAGAATCCAGGACAAAGATGTGGGGGGGGGGATGACTTTATTCACCAAAAAATGTAGAGATAGTTTTCAGAGGAGTAACTTGCTTGATCAGAGATGAGCTTCTTCAATCCAAGTGATATGAGTAGGGACTCATTTGAGGAATGAAATCAAGTGACAGAATTTCATGTCAAGGGAAACTTGCCTAGGAGGAAGGAGCTCAGGAAAGACGGCCTGGCTGCTGGACCACCCTGGACTAGGCAAAAGGCCATGGATTGGGAATGAGAAGAATACCAACATGAGGTGCATGCTCACTAGTGCAGAAGGTGTGTTTGATCATTTGCTTCTGTTCACTTGTAATCTACAGAATCCCATAATTCCACTGGTACATGCAAAGGCACGAGAAGCATTTCACTGAAACACCAAAGGCTCTGAAGCAGCCTTGGGCTTCAGGCATCCCACCTCCAACCTTGGTCAGAGAGAGTCTCTAACTAACTTGCAATGTTAGATTTGTCCTTTGTGCTCTTGCTAAATGAAATCGTTTTGTATCTTTGTAGACTCAATATTCGATGATCACCATCCTCCCTCGCCCCTCATCCACTCCCTGCCAACACTGAATTAACTCTTTGCCAACTTACTCTGTAAAACCTGATTCCATGGTTTCCACCCACCAAGAGGAAGCTTAGTGACGATGATGAAGGTTTCAGGAGTCATTTGATCTCCCCCAAATGCTTAGATTCTGGAGTTCTGTATTTTTTTACTGCTCTGGCCTTCTATTCCTAATCAAGGTATGACAAACCATACCCACCTCCACACCCAGGTTTTGTTTTTGAAACTTTTCTTCCTTAATGAATTGAAAGCATTTTCTTAATTAGGAAAAAGAGGATATTAAATGTCACAGCATATGGGCAGGAAAAATTCAGGACCAGGAACAGAAGGAAGAATCAGACACTGAGGAATTCCTAGTGAGGTAGGCAGCCCCCGGGGGTCTCCCCATAGAGGGGAAGAGAACAAAGCTCATCACCAGGAAGCCTGGCCCCAAGGACCCTCCCAAGGCACATAGATCCCGAATCTTTCCTCCTATGATGGAGACTGAGTTAGTCTTTCAGGCACCACGTCACCCTGAACCATCTGTAACGGTTGAATGGAAAATATTACCCAGACTGCTGTTCCTGATAGAGACCGTATTCCCTCTCCCACACCTCAAGGCCTGCTCCCAATGACACCCTTCTCCAATAAGACCTCACCTCTTAAAAGTTCTGTAACCTTCCTAAATAGGACTGACTAGGAATCAAGTATTCAAACTATGGTAGTTTTGAGTAAATGTCCCCCAATAGAATTTATTATAATTGTGTTTATTAAATTGTTAATTGTCTCCAGGCTTCTAGCTGGAGGAAGTGTCACTTTGGCCTAGCTTCCTGGGGACTGGCCTTTTCTAAATTGGATGCAAAATACTAGGGGTAGATATGCAAAAGAAAAGCCAGAACCCCAGGTCTGGCAGTTCTGCATTTTGTGATTTACAGTGTTACAGTGTGCTTGTTTGCTTGCTTCTGGAGGTGCTGTCTCTGTCTCTGCTTGGATCTGTGAAAGGGGGCCAGCCTTTTTTCCTTAACTTCCCCTGGATCTGTTAGTTTCAATACATAATTTCCTCCCCCAAATTGTGCCTGATTTGGAGTTTCATCCCAGCGACATGTGGCTGACTAGGACACAAACACATGATTCTATGGCAGATAGAGGCAAAAAAATAAAATAAAAAAGATGGTTTGAATGTAAAATGTCTCCTATAGACTCATGTGGTTTGAGTATTTGGTCTCGAGTTGGTAGCACTGTTTGGGAAGGCTGTGAAAGCTTTAGGAGGTAAAGCTTTGCTGGAAGAAGTCCAACAAATTCCCAGTATGTCACTGAGGATGGACCTTGAGGTTTTTTTAGCCCAGTTATGCTTGCTGTTTCTACTTGCTTTTTGCTGATGTGATGATGGGACACATGCTTCCTGCTCAGGCCTGCCATGCTTTTCCCTGCCATAATGGACACTTCCCCTCAAAACTTCAGGCCAAAAATAACCTTGCTCCTTCCTTACGTTGCTTCTGGTGAGGGAACTTGTCCCAGAAATCACAGAGTAACTGATACACCATCCTGGATAGTTGTCTCAATCATCCTGGGTGCTTGATCTGAGTGATTCAAAATTATCCCAACAACACGATGGCTGAATTTTGTGCAAAATTTAATGCAATTTTCCACATTTCTTTTTGAACGGTAAATCCTTAGTAATTCATACAGAAGCCAATCATTAGAAAGATGCATTCCTTTTTCCATTGTACCCATGTAATCTCACTTAAATCCATTCATGACTCCAACAGCTAAAGTAACAACAGTAATTTGAATGCTCAGAGTAATGATGGTAACAGCTAGCGTTTACAGAGCACTTACTGAGGAGCATCCACTAACTTAGGTATTTTAGATGTCTTATCACTTGGCCATGGTCCCACTGAGGGCATGTGGGAAGTGAGCTGAAGCCCACTGACCTAGGAGGTAGGAAGCTAACTCACAGGTTTTCTCCTCCCAGGAGATTCAAGAACCATTTCTGTGGATAGGTCAATTCATGACCTTTCTCATTGATGGAACAAAAGAACCTGGGGGGAAAATCAGCTGAATGGAGGAAAGGCTAGTTTGGCTTACAGTTTGATGTTACACAGTCCCTCATGGTGGAGGTGTGGTTGTAGGAGCTTAAGGAAGCTGCTCACATTCAGTCCACAGTGAGGAAGCAGAGAGCGATGAAAGCCAGTGCTCAACCAGTTCTTTCCTCTGTACATAATCCAGGACTCCAGCCCACAGAATAGGGCTGCCCTCAGTACCTGTGTGTCCTTCCATCTGAACTAACCTACTCAAGATTATCCCTCACAGCATGATCAGAGGCTCATTTCCTAGGTTCTGTCAAGCTGGTGGACAAGTTCCAAGCGAAGTGAGTGGTCTATACACTTGGTACTCAAAGAAGCAGACCAGGGACCTGTGTGTTGATCCCACCTGGAAGCTGGTTCTAAATTCAGGATTTTGAAGCCCTCCATGACTAACTGAATAAGAGTCCGTGTTTTAACAAGACCCCCATGAGACTGGAATGGGATGGAACTTTACAAACATGGCTTTGAAATACCACCCCAAGCAGCGCCTGGAAGATTGAGCCAATACCCCAAGCATCCTATGTGGTTTCCCACATTGACTTGGAAGTCCCTCTCCCATATAATGGACCTGATGGGGCTGTGCCTTCAGGGGTTCCAGTGCATTCAACTAATCTTCCTCGATAACCCCATGGAGTTGATCACAGACTTTCTTGTTATAGCACTAATTGTAGTGCAAAAGCATGGCACAAAACGATCTGACTTTGTTTGCATCTTTGACCGGAAGCATGAAGGCATCTTTGCCAAAGACCAGAGAGTTATTGTGCAATGAACCCCAGAAGAGAATTCCATTCTGTTTGCTGCTTATCTTGACAGTTTCAATTGACGTTCATGTGCATTTAGGTTCAGAATCCATGGAGAACTCTTATTCATGGTTCACATGAAGAAAGACCTACTCCTATGACCTTGCATAAGTTACATTGACTTTCTGACCCTCTGTTTTTCTCATTCATAAAATAGACATAATAATTGTGTGAACATCGCAGCATTGATTGAGGTCGTATGTGCAAAGTGACAGGAATGCGTGGCTGGTAATACCTTTATGTGCTGTATAATGGCATTGCTTTCTGCGCAGCAACTAGAAAGCTGACCACAACAGTGTGTTTGTGTGTATATGTGCATGTGTGTATTCTGTTGGTTCTGTTCCTCTGCACATCCTGACTTTTATGGTTAGTGTGTGTTATTTATACATGCCTGATACCAAAAGTAAAGGATGATCACTTTCTTATATCCTTCTATATTTTCAATTTTTCTATAATGATACTGATACTTTATTCTTTTAAAAATACAAAAATAGTCATTTTGTAAGAAAAGTGAGTTCCAACGAACAGGTAAAAAACTTGGCTTTTGGAAGCCTGGTGACAGAGAAGACGACACAGGGTGGGAAAGACAGGGTGCTGCTGTTCAGCTTCTTGATGCCTCAGTCATCACCAAGAAATGGAACCGCAATGCTTTATTCCTAATTTTATCGTATGCCTCCAAGGGAATCAAACCCAATAATGTACATAAGGAGCTTTGTAGAGGTAAAGGACATCCTGCTGTCATTAGTAGGATTGTCATAATATCATCATTGAGGTTATTATTTATTTACCCGTAAGCTGAAAACTGAACTATGAAATAGTTAAACTTTTATTTTGATAAAAAATTTTCAGGGCTGAAGTAATGGCTCAGTGGTTAAGGCATTTGCCTGAAAAGCCTAATGATCTAGGTTTGATTCCACAGAACCACCCACATAAAACCAGATGCACAAAGTGGCACACGCATCTGGAGTTTGTTTGCAGCTGCAAGAGATCCTGCCCCACACTCATACTCTCTCTCTCCTTCTCTCTCTTTCTCTCTCTCTGTGTATCTCTCTGTGTGCAAATAAAATATTTTTTAAAAACATCAACCTAAATTGTAAATTATTCTTTCAGAAATACTATATTGGGAATGACTTTAAGAAGGTTTTGAGTTTTAATGGTAATCATTTGCCTACTGACAGAGAATCCAGTGCTCTGACGTATATAACTGGTTAAACAAAACCTCAACCAGGGACGTGGAAAATGAGAAAGTTGTCTTCTTGCATATCTCCACAGTTTTTAGATGAAATGGTCTCTTCATATCTTTCTCCCCAATTTTAAGATAAAAAAATTACACATAGTTTATCCCAGCTAGAGATGTCCTTCAATAGAAACATAGTGTGCCCAGCCTGGAGGTCCTTCAAGGGGTACATGTGTGTTATGGGTGCAGGGCTGTCCCTGGGCAGGTGTCCTTGGTCCTGACACTCTGATCTATTCAACTGAGACATTTCCCTTAACAAGTTTGCCTTTCTCAGAACAATTATGATGATTATATTTATGATGATTTTATTTATATATTTTATTTATATATCAATTACAATGATTTTATTTATATTAAATATTGTTACTATTTAAAACTACAGGATAAAATCATTTCTAACTTCACTCCAAACTATAGCAAAACATTATGCATAGTCTCTTCATTTATGACCCAAAAATATGTAGCTACAGAAATAAAATCTTCCCATTTTGGTTGATTCAATGAATGAAAACAAGAGATTTGTCATTAAGTAGTATTGATGATACTCACAGTATTCATATGTTTGTCAATTTCATTAACCTTTCAAATGAGGTATTCACAATGTGTTAATGACAGCATAACACATCATTACATCATTTAATGCAATTTCATGGATATTGTGTATGGTTGATAATGTTAGATCTCTTGTCTTTACAGCTGGTAGACAACATTATACTCTCCAAGATCATTAGGGATGTGTGAATACAAAACAGCTCAACCCGCAGCTCCAATAATGGTCCCTGCTGGCCTGAAGCCTGATCAGGGTGTGACCAGAGAAATCCCACTGACAGGGTATTGCTTCTTTTGTGATGATCTTAGAGGAACCCTGGATAATGCTAAGGAAAAGCTTAAACCTCTTGCCTTCAGATTGGTGCGATAAATTGAATTAGCCTTCAGCAAAGAGTCACTTGCCCTCCCCTGGGAGCAGGGCACCGTGCTTGCTGACAGTGACCATGGCGTTGGGCAATGGCTTGTCGTAGCTCAAGAGGATATCATCAGACAATGGCAATGAGGGCTGTGGATGTGCTCTTATGACCCAGCATTAGAGCAGCAAGCCCTCTCCCCTATAGTTCAGGCCTGAAACCTGTGCAACAGCCTGGAGTCTCACCTGAGCCTGGAACAAAGCCCACACATACCTAAGAAGCACAGCAAGACCTCAGCCATCCACCAACCATCCCCAAGAAGCACACATCTTCATGAAAAGGCACTGAGAAATCAAAATTGTTACACAGCATTACCAGGCAATAGCAGACTGGCACAGTGGCAGAGTGCTTTGCTCATCTACAAGAGAATCATGGGACCTTCTGGAGTTGGATTCTTGAGTAGTAAATTTTTGTCTCTTTCATTGATATCTTGGCACTGAAGCCAAGTGTTCTTTTTATGTGTGCTTCAGTGTTGTTGTTGTTGTTGTTTTCACTAATTCATTCAGTCTTTCAGTCACAAACTTACTTGGTATTTCTTCCCATGTTTCAGATATTATTATGCTAACTCCATAAGCCATCCAAGACAAAGACCCTAACAACTGGTCTTCTAACCCCATGAGGTTTGCTCAAGTTCTACAGAAGAGCTAAGAGCCATTAGCAAACATGAGGAACTCGTACTTTGAACCTCAGAGTCTCTAATATTTCAAAATCTAGCCCAAAATTTAAAAGTTCCCCAAGTCAGCTTTTGATAAGCGTGAAACAGTTCCGATCACCTTCGGCTTAAGGGGAAGGGAAGTCTGTCTGTGTTTGTGTGCTTGACAGGAAGCAGATCTGACCCAGCACGAGAAGATAGAGCCTTCCCTTAAACCATCTCTCTGGCAAAAGAGGGTAAATTAATGATCTTACTTTCCAACTTCATCTGATCTGTTTATAATTTTCAACTTGGTGCTAATTCCTTCACTTTTAAGATGGATGCATTTTGATACTTAGGTTTAGGTGAGTGGATGTTAGAGAAGAAAGGAACAGCCCGATGGTGACAGACAATCAGACACCCAGAGCAGAAAGACACTCAGAGAATCTTTCATTCAAGCTGCCTGTGTGAAAGCAATCTCGGGGGCTGAGGCAATGCATTTGGGAGCATCCAAGAGAGGCATACCCAACTTCCTGCCCTAGCCCCTCACTGTTAGGAAAGGTTTCTGAGCACTTAACAATTGTCTGGGGAAAAATAATGAAGAAATTAATTAACCAGTGTGTATCTTTCCTCTGCGGTGCTCAGTTCTGGTCTGGGAAACACAGGTAGCAGAAAAAGTGTGACCAGCATCCAAACCAACAAGGTTTCTGTCATTCTCTCTCACAGCCCTCCACAGCTGCCTAAAAAGTCTCTGATTTTTCAAAATTTAGAAAGAGGCACAAATCTCAGGGAGCCCCTGTGAGCTGCTGGACTAGACTACCCATAAGGGGTAAGAACAGAGCATAGGTAGGATTACCAGAACCATGGAAGTCTGTTCCCTCAAGAGAAGGCGGGTGGCTGCAGGCTCCATTTGGTGACCATGACCAAGCTCAGCTTAGACAATAATTAAGGTTGAGCATTTAGTCAACAGTAGCAAAGTTCTTCAAAGACGAAAAGGCATTGTTCCAACCCCTGCCTGGGCACTTTGCTTGTCCTTCCCAACTGACACTTGAGGGAAAAAATGGAAGCAACCAGGGCTTCCTAAAGAAACCACAATGGTGGCCACTCTTCTTGCCATCCTCAGGCCTGACTCAAGATGAAAACATGCTCAAGGTGGTAAAAAGATCATTTTCTGTATTGAGTGAAAAAGGAAACATTGGCCTACCACAGTTGCTCCTAACCAGAGTGAGCAGTGGAACCAGGCACAGCCCAGTCAGAGGCTAATGCATACATATATATATATATATATATATATATATATATATATATATATATATATATATAGCTGCCTTTCTTGATGCAGCTCACACTCACCAGGGATTGTCGAAGCCTGTAGTGCACCGCTCAGAGGTCAGGTGTGTGCTCTGTCTCCAAGAGACGTCTGGCATCTGGCAGATACAGCCAAACACACTGCCCCAGTGCAGAATGTGGTAAGAACTAGAGCTACTGGGGTCTTATATTTGGTTGGCCAGAAATGTATAGATCTACCATTTCATGCAGCTATACCACTCCTGGGCATATACCCTAAAGACTCCACCCTTTTTACTACAGAGACACTCGCTCAGCCATATTTGCTAATGCTCCATGGATAATTGCTAAGAATTGGAATCAGCCAAGATGCCCATTAACTGACGAATGAATAATGGAGATGTGGTACACAGACACTTTTCTCTTCTACTCAGCAGTGAGAAAAAAAAACAAAATAATGAAATTTGCAGGAAAATAGTTGGACTTGAAAAAAATTCATTCTAAGAAGCAAGGTCACACAGTCTCAGAAAGACAAATGCTACGTGTTCTCTGTTACCTGTGGTTTGGTTCCTAACTTGGATCAGCTTGAGCTGAGTGTAAACAGTGCTAGGCTTCAGGAGTCTTGGTGTAGAACTAGAAAGAAACTAGGAGAAAGAGGGATAGGAGGGATGAGAAGCGGTGATACTTGAAAGGCTAGGTGAGGGACAGAATGCAGGGAGTGGAAGGGTCTTGTGGGGGTAGAGAAAGCAAAGAGTAGGGAGGAAATACACAAAACTATTGACAGCAAGTAGAAACCGTCCTCCTGGATAGCAATCTATAAGATCTAACCCTTAATAAGAGGGTGGGGCATGGTCCAGGCAGAAGTGCCCTGCGAAAAGTAGAGAAAGCTTAATCCTAAAACCATGAGCTCTGGCTGGGTTACTTCCCCCCCCCCACTGCCACCATCAGTGACCCATGAGGCCCCCCAAACAATGCAGTATATTGACAATGCATTTGATTACCCACCTGAGCTAAAAGGTAAAGGCCCTATTGCTGAAGACATCAAGGCTATTGTTACATGACATCTAGAGAGCATTCTGGAACGGAGAGGGAAGCCAGTTCCCTCCTGGCTAGACCTCATACATAGCACTGGAAAGCGCTTTGAGAGCTGTTGGGGGCAAATGGTCACCAACAGCATAAACAAGCAGGAGATCCTGTAAGCTACACAATCAACCAGCAAGACAAGAAGTGTACGCCTATGCAATAGGGGCACACAATCTATGTGGGTAACCAGCTTTCTCAGGTTGGATCCACAGTCCACTCAGTGGGAGAGCATGCCTACCTGGTACTGGGAACCAAGTCAGAATCCTATGAGTAAGAAGCTCATAGATTCTAGAGAGATGCTCCCTCTGTTTTTTGGCTAAGAAGAATGGGTATACATATCAAAAAATCTCAAATAACAGATTTCCCTCTTTAATCCAAGCTGATCTCACTTTTGGTTGGCGAATTGGCTTCTTTAATAGATGGCATAGAACACTGGGGAGATCTAAAATCCACCAATACAAGAAAAGATAGCCAATTGCCTACCACGAGATGAGTCACCTCTACCACATCTTCCAGGGCCCAGGAGACATTGCAGAGGAAACAGTGATTTCAACACAAGTGCTGCTGTCACTGCTATACTGACAGCCAGCTCTAGAGAGATGGTGACAGATACTGTGTACACTCAAAACTCACCAAAGCAGAAATCCAGAGTCAGCAGAGAGTGCAACATTAAATAGGACTTCTAACATGCTGGCCACGGCTCAGGGAACACTGCAAAGGGGGGGAGATTGTAAGAGCCACAGGTTGGGTAAAAATATCCTGAGGCGCAGCCCCTGCCCACAGAGACTGACTGAAGTCTTCATGACCTTCCAGTGAATGCCAGAAGTCTACAAAGGAGTGCCCTCTGTGGAATGAGGGCAAGGAAGAGGCGATATAAAAGTATAACATTTTAAATAAATAATAGATAAATGATTGATATGATAGATATTGTGAAACAGTATGTATGGAGGTTGTAAATAAAACTAAAAATCCTGGGGAAAAATATATCTCAAGCCCAGGCTGTTTTAGCCACATCTTCAAGCAAGGTTAGGCCCTTGGTGTCTTTTATTCTCCACTTGGCCCTCCAGGAGGGGCCTCTTATTCTGGGCAGCCCCTGCCCCCAGCTGGTGTCTCTTCCTGCTTCTGACCACCATCCCCTGGGTGGAACCCACCCACTGTCCCAGAACACCTGGTCTACCTCTTTATACTTCAAAGGGTGATCCTGGGAGCTTCCTGGGGGAAGCTGGAACAGGTGCTCCTGGGAGAGAAGGAAGAATGAAGAGAGTCTTCAGTGCCACAGAGTGGAGAAAGCATGGGCTTTGGCACTGGGCAGAGCTGGGTTCAGCTTCCAACTCAGTCACAGTATTATGGTGACCTTGTACTTAACAGGTTAAGTGCCAAAGACTTCAGTGAAAGAGCCAGTTAAAGTTCTGGGCAGGAAAGACCTTGATAAATGGTAACTCTTGGTATATGGTTCAAATCAGCCAGTCAAAGAGGATGGGCTTATTCCAAGTTCCTCGGGGTGACCAGGAACATTCAAGTGCCTACTGTGTGCCTGGCTCTGATCTTATCTGCCCAACGATCCTGTGATATAAATGCTGTCATCATCCCCATCCAGAAGAAAAATGCTTTTCTCTAGGAAGCAAAAAAGTAAGTGCAAGCTGGGGATATGGCTCAGTTCATAAAGTGGAGTCATTAGGATCTGAGTTCAGATCCCCAGCACCCATGTAAATGCCAAGCAGGCATGCTGGCCACCTGTAACCACTGTACTCCCTGCATTCATAAAATAGAGACAGGAGCCCCAAGGTAACTAGCTAGCCAAATTAGCCAGCCCTGGGTTCAAGTCCCTGACTCAATAAACGTGGTGGAGACTGATTGAGGAAGACACCTGATCTCCATCTCTGGGACACACACACACACACACGTGTAATACATCGATAAAGTTAAGTGACCTCCCCAGGTCACCCTGGAAGAAATTATGTCAGCCAGATCGCTGGCCTACAAAAGCCACTCTTAAGTATCAAGGCGCACCCAAAACTTCTACTTAAGCTAGCGAGTCTGTGGATTTCCATGTGTCAATCTATTGTCCCCATGACTCATGTTTGCTGCTTCTCCCCAGGGAGGCTGGAAGTTTACAAAGGTAATGCCAGCTACGTGTGCAACAGTAACAGCAGAGCAGGGAACAGATCTGTGGGCTGAATTAATCCATGTGACAAACAGCCACCTTGAGACCTGACATAGCCCTTGTTCCCTTGGGCAGAAACTGAGGGAAAGCTTAACTATGAATGGCTACTTTGTGGGAAGGCACACCCCCAATCCAAGGGCAGCAATACTGAGGGGAAAGGGAAAGACAGTAAGCAAACATGCCCCCCCCCCACATACACGGTTACCCATAGCCAAGAAGCCATGGCTTCCTTCCACGGGACTTGAGTCCCCAGGCCACATGGAGCCTCGGGAAACAGGCTGCACTGTCCCTAAGGGCTGTGTCCCATTAAAATCATCTCCCACACTGACAAGCACACCCCTGCAGTCTACAGGCTTCACCGGGCAGAACTGGGAAAGCAGACTCCAGGCATTTCACCCTGGCCAGAGCCCCCATGGCCTAGGTCAGTCCATGTCGTGGGATTAGAAAGAAGGCCCTCACACTGCCTAGGATGGGGAAACAGGGGTCATGGCAGATGCTGAGGGCAATCCTGTGAGAGCTCAGGCTCCATGAAAGAAGTGAGAGCAGTAAGACAACTCAGGAAAGCACTTAAAACCGTGTCAGGTGCAGATCCCTGAGAAGCCACAAGCCAGGTGAGAAAGCCAAGTCATCAGGCTAGTTCACAAGTCTGAGAGTTTGTGGAGAATCGGTCTAAAGCCACGATGGTACCCAAGCAACTGGAGCAGCTAGCCTGTCCACATTCCTCACTCTGAGGGCACAGAGTCCCAGAAGCAGCTCAGGGGTGCCAGGGACACTCTGTCCACAGCCGGGGGATAGGTCACTCTAGAGAAGCAGGCTATGGACCCAGAATATGAAGGAGCCAGTACATAGCTTGGCCTGCCTCCTGTTACCCACATGCCTGTAGTTGAGGCTTTGAATTTCATTCAAGAGCAGTCCTAGCCCAGCCCCTACCTGTCTCCTCACCTGCAAAGCTGGTGCATGTCTAGGTTGCCCCATGCACTGAGTTTCTGTGAGGACGAAAAGAGGCTGGGGCTGGAAGAAACAGTGCAGCCCCTCCACCAGAAACCCCATCCATCACCTTGACTTAAAAGCTTGCCCCATGCTTCATACCTAAGGGAAGGAGACCAGCCCTCTGCAGGTGTTTCCTGTCCCACCCTAAGGGTAGACCATCCATTGATCACAGCCCCTGACTAAGGAAAAAGCAGCCCCTGAGTAGCACAGTCTTTTCTGAGACAAAGCCCCTGGTCCCGCACCCTTGTCCTGTGGCGACAAGGACAGTAGAGTTGATGGATGGGACACACCTTCTCCCAAGGAGCACTGACCCCACCTAGAAGAGGAGCTGAGAATTCCCAGCCCAAATATCACCAAACCAGAACATCCCAAGGCCAGAAGGATCCCCAAGTGAGTGACAGTAGAGCCTGGACAAAAAAACAGTCCAGGGAGGGATGAGAAGGGTAGGGAGCTTGAAGCCTTCCCTCCACCTTTACCCCCACCTTTAGTCTGAACTCCATCTCTGAGCCTGACCATGAAGGTCAGCAGAGGAAGAGAAAAGTCATTTCACTCAACAATTGGTAGGCTGAATGTGTTTTTAACTATTAAGATCAAGTCTTTACTACATAAGCCTCGTGGGAACTCTTGCAGCATGTAGGAACCTGTCTCCCTTTTACGCAGCCTCTTTCCAGGACCTTCAGTCCTCAGGGGCACCATCTTCTCACAGCCCCACAAAACAGTGGAGACAGGGGAGTGTGTGGGCTGTGAGTGCGAAACTCTCCCAAGCCTTGGACGTTTCCTTTTTCCCTGCTGTCTGACAATCTGTCTGTCTAAAGCATTCACTTCACCTTAATAATGGAAAGCACATCCCTCAAAATGCCATGTTCCACAGTTAGTCCTTCACTCATTCATTCCTTAGTCACAAATCCTGCTGAGCATTTGGCCTGTGCCAGCCAGGCTCTGACAGCCCAGCAATAAACTGAGCCCCAACCTTCACCACCTACCCTACCCTCCATTAAGCATCTGCCTTAGGGAAGGAAGCCACACCTTAGGCCAAGGAACTGGGACTTTACTGAACACCAGGACAGCTTCCTCCCCTCCCAGAACCAAGGGTCCAGTGTCTACACCCTGCAGGGTGACCCAGCCTTTATCACTTCCCATGACAGAACAATGGAGTCTCAGAAGCCCTAGGAATGGAGAAGCCACCATGGGTACCTGAATCTTAAATAACTGGCTAGAATTTCCTCTCAGACCCAGCTGAGGTCAAAGATCACAAGCAGATACCCCCTCTAAGCTCTAGTGACCACTTCCTCCACCCAGTTTTAGAAGCACACACCAGAGGAACAGAAGTGTAGAGCCTTGGTAGTGTGACCCAGACCTGTTATCCAAGCTCCTTTGCGAAGGTGCAGAAGGGACCCAGCTTAGCTGCAGAGTGAGTTTAATGCCAGCCTGGCAAGTTAGTGAGATAGACTCAAATTTTTATTTATGTGTATGCATCCACGGGTGTACACATTCATGTGAGTGTACATATATATTCCCCATGGTGCATTGTGGGGGGTCAGATGACAACTTTTGGGTCCACCCTTGCTGGTCCACCTCATTCGAGGCAAGGCTTCTCCTAGTCTTTCTCTGCTATTGTTTTTGCTAAGCTCAGTGAGAGCTTTTCGCCTGACCTTCAGAGTGCTGGGAGAAAGAAGCCTGTTACTGTTATGGATGGTGTTTTACATGGGGTCTGAGAATTACACTTGGGTACTCGGGCTTGAGTGGTGGGCTCTTTATCCAGTTAGCCATATCACTTTGTTAAAGTTGTTAAAATGTGTGGCACGCACCTGTAATCGGGGCTGGGAAGTTGAGACAGGTGGATCCCTTGGGCCCACTGGCCAAATCAGTAGTAGCCTTCCATTCAGTAAGAGGCCTTGTCTCAAAAAACAAAGTGAAAATGACTGAAGGAGACATCCATCATCAGCCTCTGGCCACCACTGCACACACGTGTGTGTCTACACATATACAAGCAAGCGCACACACACAACATGCATACGCAAAAATTAAAAAAAATAACAAAAAACTAAATTTAAAAATCATTTTTTTAATTAAAAGAGGATTACTGTTATAGCTCTATATAGGTAGAGTGCTTGCTTGGCATATATAAGATCCTAGCCTCAACCCCCAGCATCTCCAAAAGAGAGAGAGACAGAGAGAGAGAATGGATGGGACACCACCCAAGAGAGAGGTAACCCTGCCTGTGAGTTAGTGAGAGTGGTTCCTTTTTTTTTAAAAAAAAACACTGATAAACAGGAAAGGAGTCCGGGTTTCAAAAATCCACCAGTTTCCTTACTGTCACCGTATCTAGGCTGTGTATCGAAGAAAACAAAAATAATTCTAGGCACAGAAGGGAGATGGAATATTTCTGCACTCAACACCGGGCCAGTTTGGCTCATTCCCAGGCATAGAATTCTGGTGTCCCTTTTTTAAATAAAAATAAATAAAATAAAGCAGCTAAACCCCGGTGGTAGGTGCCAATAAATGCTAGAGCCGCCTGGGGAGTGGGTGGGTGGGGTGAGCCTTTGGCAGTGACAGCGGCCTTGTGGGGAAGCAAACAGCTGGGACATGGGGCAGGTGTGCTAGCACAGCTGGGCCATTCCCACAGCCCCTCCCACTGCCTCTGGCCTGGGCCCTGAGAAGCCAGGTGCTACCCAACCAACCCATCACCCCTGCAAGGAAGGGTCAACGCCTGCTCTCACTAAGAACCCCCCATTTCACCCCCCCAGCACCCCACTAGCTCCACTCAGTCCAGAACTGTGGGCTCCCAGGCCTGAGGCTGAACTGCCTGCTGCTTCTGGTCCCCACAGGCAACTTGAATAGGTTTAAACTACCAAAGGCATCCTGCATCCTCAAAGAGCATCCCAGATGTGCACAAAGACATCATCATGAAAAATCGTTGTCTTGTACTATGACATACACTAATATAAAAGAAAATTAAAACAAGTGGAAAGATTTTAAAAAAAAAACTACAAAGGCAGAGCTAGGATGGGATAGAGCCTTGTGAGGGATTCTGGAGATTTTCATATTCAAATCATGGCTAGGGCAAGGTGGCTCCTCTTGCCCGTACCTGTCCCCTCTTTAGGATTTGAGATAGCTTATACAAAATTCTTGGCAGGGCCTACCTGTAACAGAACTGTGTTTGGATCCTGGCAGTGGTCTGGGCAGGCAGGTTCTGGAAGAACTTAAAAGAATCAATAAAGATATAACCCTTGTCCCCAGTGCTGGGAGAGACAATTGTGAACTTGACTGTCTCACTGACCAGACCCTCTCCACAAGGTCGTCCTTGGCCTTTCCTGTACCTTGTGTTGGAGAGGTAAAGAAGTTCACTCAAATATAAGAAGAATAAGTCTATACACAAAGTACAGACATTCCCAGGGTCATTTTTAATGGTATAGCCCATAATTTCATTCAATGATCCAAATCTTAAAAAGATAAAATGATGACAGTCTTGGGTCCTTCAGTGTTGTTCGTTTTATGAAACTTGAGGTGACAGACTTTTTTCATCCCTCCCTTTGGTTTTCAAAGCCAGAGAAGTCAGGGTCTCTGGGGTCCTGGAATGGCCTAACTCTGCTCCTTTCCCTGGAAGTATTTCACTAGCATATCAAAAGGCTCACAATCTCCAGTGTGCCCACCCTCCCACCAATACCCACACAAGGACTCCAGAAGCCTGGTTTTTGAAAATTAATTTGACAAGTTCCTTTGGAGGTTGACCACTGAGGGAAGCTTTCCCTTTGCCTCCCCTTAAGGGCACTGTTCTCTCAGAGTCCATTTCTTTGGAAACAATTACTCACACCCAGCTTATGCAAGATAGCGGAGGTGTGTGTGTGTGTGTGTGTGTGTGTGTGTGTGTGTGTGTGTGTGTGATGGCCTCTTTGCCCACCCCTGACAATGCCCTCAGGAGACTTTCACTATGGCTGAAGGAAAAACCACCTTCCATTGTTACTAATCTGGCCCATGAAGGAGCATTTCCTAGTGCTCACAAAAGGCTCTGGGTGGGTCAGATGTGACAGTGACCAGGCTCTGGACACCTCTGTTCCTCCTCACATGAAGTCAGACAGAGAATTCCTTCAGCTGTCCCTGTAGACTGAGAATCAGACAGAGTGATAATTGCACTGCCAGTTGGAGTTTGATCTGAAAACCCCTGCTCTCAAAGTTTCTGCTCCTGGACAGAGGCACAAACACTGAAAAGCACTGTGTCACAGCACTGCAGGTGGACTGGACCTCGATCCCCCACCATGTCCATCAGCCATATCATCGTGAGCAGGCTTAAGCTCAAGTCCTCCTGTCACTCTGTGCGCTCTCTCTTTTTCTCTCTCTCTCTCTGTGCTAGGGATTGAACCCAGGGACTCACACATGCTAGACAAGTGCCCTACCACTGAGTCACAGTCCCTTCCCTGCTGTGAGCATTTCTAGAAACAGGCCCAAGCCCCACTCCCTGTAAGGGCTGTTGTCAAGGGCTGCAGACCACTTGAGTTAAGGGCTTGGGTCTTATCCAGAGCCTCTGCGTTGGGTCAGGAGATATGGGAATGAACGTTCCCCTCCACCAAAACATCTAAGATGGGGCCCCTAGCTTGGTTCCTAGGAACTGACACTTCACTGGCTTTGGAGCTCCGCCATTCTCTTTCATGGGGTAAAACCCCCTCCTAATAGAATTCTCCCCTGCAAGAAATCCAAGAGTTCAGCATCTCTCTACTGAAGCTGTACAAAATCTTTCTTTTCAAAATCTTACATTTCCAACCACAGGAGTGGCTTTTACAGAGTCTCATCTCCAGGCACTCAGCAGTGTTCCCACCATGGCTGAGAAACATGTTTAGTTGTGTCTGTAACATCTTTCCAAAACATGTTTAGTTGTGTCTGTAACGTCTTCACAACCAGATGCTCTGGCCTTCTGAGGACGCTCACTCTGGCTGTTCGACTACTTGCTGTGTGGCCATACCTGAATTGCTTAATCTCCATGGGTTCTATGACTGTAAATGAAGATATGTCTGTATCCCTCTGAGGAGAACGTGAAATGATTGGGGATAGTGCTTAGCAGAGTGTGTGACATGTGATAGGTACTCAATCCTTGGTATGATGTCTACACAACAGCCTAGAGAACATCTGGACATTGACTGGCATACAGAACATCTGGACATGGTCATCTGCACCTCCAAAGTTCACAGATTCAAAGGAAGCAAGTGACTTAATGCTGGAATTCATGATGGACACGGAAGGAACTCTCACAATCATTACAGACACAGTACAAAGCCAGCTCACTTAGGATAATGCAGTGGCTGCCAATGCCCTAGACAGCTGAGGCTTTGGCTAGGTGACAGGCAGGCCACCATGTGCCCTAGAATCAGGATAGTCCATAAATGATGCATCAGGCACAAAGCTGGCTGCAAACCACAGACATACAAGCCATAGAGCCATCTGTGCCTATGAAGAGACCTCACAGAAAAGGAGACCTCAGCTGTGCCAGTGTTTACTCCCTCACCCTAACCCTGCACCCCTGCCTGTGTGCAGCACCCCAACTCTGCATGCACCCACTGACCTGGGTCACCCCACCACGCACCCTTAAGCAAATCTGCTCAGTGGCCACATCTCAGGTTGACAGAGCAAGATATTGATTATAACCTTTGAGCATTTTACTTTTTAAAAATTAAGAAAGTCTTCAGTGACAACACACACTTTTTCCTCTCTATTTAGAAGAGATAAAAATGCAAAGGAAAATTCTACCTCTAATTCTTATGTAATCAGCCCCCACCTCCACATTGACCAACCCCAGCTCGCCCAGCCAGGCACATGGGTTCAGGGGCTGGGGAGGATTCTGGGAAAGTGACCATGAGCCTGTGTTCTTCTGGCTGAAGAGAAAAACCAAGCAGCTGGGATCTTCGTCTCTCAGTGTTCTCCTTCTTGGGGACCTTCCATTATCTTGTATCCACCCGATCTGTGTTGAAGGATTTTTATTTTCAGGCATTTCATTCTCAGAAAAAATAAAGGAGAAGCCTTTTGTGGGGGAGTGGGAAGAATCGCCAAAACAAGTAAGCATTCTGGTTTATCTACTGTGGATACCACGTGGACTGAAAGCTCTCTGCCTCTGGACCTGCCTAGAGGGCAGCCGGTCATGTACTCAACACTCCCATGGATGACTGTGACCCACAGGGGATCCGTGATCCACTTGGTGGCTCATGTGCTGCTAAGTGCTCTCTGACCTTCTAGGTGACATCACAGCACAGTCTGTTATGGTCGTGGGTTTGAGAAGAAGACCAGAGAGTGACATTGTCTCCATCAAGACAAGGCTGCCTGGCCCACTCACATTTCACCCTGTAAAATGGTGGGGGATTAGCTCTACCTCACCCAGTTACAATGAGGACTAAGGAAACTATTGGTGGATTGCTTTACACAGAAGAGGAGACATTGCCTGATTTGCTAGATTTTGAATACTATGTTTAAACTAAATATGCATGTTTTTAACATAGAGGAGAACCTGGCCCTGATGCAGTTATTGTCATTATTTTTATGGGGAATTGGGAAGGAAGGTTTAAAATATTTATTTAATGAGTTCTTCACTGAGATGGATATAAGAAAAAGTGATGAGTAGCCCAAAGAAATTTCTGTACTCACTTCTTTCCTGTAAGTATTTTAGGTAAAATTGATATTACTCATCAAATACTCAAACAAATATTGAAGCCCTGAAAATTATTTTGGAACCTCAGTGTAAATGAACAGAAAATAAAATTTCTCATGGGCTAATACAATGCGTAGTTTCAGTTCTAAAATTTTAATTCATAACATCATTGAAAATGCTCTTTTGTTCCTATTCTTCTTTGTTACCAAGTGAAAGGAAAAGAAACTAGGTCACGCATTCAACAGAATGAAAGAAGTTATGAAGCAAGTTGAGAGGTCAACAAGTTTTCTGATAGCAGAGACGGCCTCAAACCCAAGTGATAAAAGCAGCAAGAGCCACTGTCTAAGGAAGTAATTACTTTTGAGACTCAAAACGCGAAGAGTCCATTTCAAATAGAAGCAGAATTTAGAACAACAGTTAGCGTGAGACCACAGAACCCATAATGCATCCAGCCAGAACCTTGGCTACAAGATTAGCTGCAGGCTTAACAAACCCGTCAGCACCCCCAGATGGTTATCTGCTCAGAGTGTGGTCAGTGGTCACTAAGGCAGGTACCTGCAGGGCACTCCAGCCTCTGTGCATGCCTGCCTGGAAACCCAAGCCTCGTCCAGCAGCTTTGTGACCTGTGCTTTGTCCCACAGAGTGGTGACCACGCAAAAAGTTCCAACTGGCAAAGGTGAGAAGCACATGATCCATCCAAATCAACCCATCACCAAAATAATAGATGAGCCATTGCTCTGTCCCTCCCCAGAAGAGAGGCAAATAATTACACAGAAGATACTGAGTTAGCGGCTGTAAATGAGCGAGGGGTGTGAGTCATCACTCACACATTCAGTTTGGCCTAAATCCAGTCACATGGATCAACCCATGAATCCCAGCACTCAGGAGACTGAAGTAGGAGGATGGCCCCGTAAGGTCAAGGCCAGTTTGGGCTACAGAATGAGTTCCAGATGAGCCAGGGCTACCGTAAAGACCCTGCCTAAAAATGAAAAATAAAAAACAGAGAATGGTTACTGAATGCTTTTCAATCAGAATCAGTGGTTTTAAAATTTCAGAAGTGTAATGAAGTAGTAGAGGTAATTCCTCCTATGTGGACATCCCTGAATAAGGCTGACCTCCGGGGCTAGAATAGAAGCTCACTCACATGACCTAGCATCCTGTGTGGTCCCGGAATGCAGAGACCTTCAATCCACACTTACTGAATTGCCTATTAAATATATATAGTCTATAGGGAACACATACCTATACAATTAAATAGATTGTCATTGCTTTAAATTGACTCCTTTTCTTAGTTATGTTAGAACTGCAGAAGAGGGAAATTATAGTAATCACTGTTGATATCCTAAAGCCAATGAAAGAGTTGCAAGGCATTAAGGAATTCATTCTCCTTAACACACTTAATTAACCTGCACTATTATTGTTGTTATTATTATTACTTTTATTGTTATTTTTAAAGTATTTTATTTATTCATTTTTAAGGAGAGAGAGAGAGAGAGAGAGAGAGAGAGAGAGAGAGAGAGAGAGAGAGAGAGCGCAACAGGGCCACCACCTTGTGGGTCTGGCTTATGTGGGTCCTGGGGAATTGAACCCGGGGCCTTAGGCACTAGAGGCAAGTGCCTTAACTGCTGGGCCATCTCTCCAGCCCATCTTATTGGTATTATTAACAAATACCATGCATCGAATCTTTCTGCTTCTTCCTCCCACCCACTCTCTACGTAGCTAGGCAGGACTTGAGCACATATCCCTTCCTCCTCAGCCTCCCAAGCGCTGAGATGACAAGCATGGACCTCCAATTTTTAATACATCTTAAGTTCACATGTGTTGTTGCTGTCTGGCTCATCCTTCCTTTATAAATGATCAAGGCACGTATGACTTCAGAATACACATGGGTAAACAAGCCAGGCAGAGGAGGACAAAAAAAGCAATTGCAGCCCTCAAAGCGAAAATTATATCTAGAAAATTTTCCTAAAACAAAGTGGGTTTCTCTGTCTAATGATATCCCTCCACACACAAGTAAGGAGTGGAAGGCGCATCAGTATGTCCGAGATAAATGAGAGTGAGGCTGAGTGGAGGTGAGGAAGTGATCAGACTTGACCTTGGCCTGAAGGGACCAGGAGATCTGGCCCCACATTCAGGACCTCACAGTTGACGTGAGCACTTAGGACTCCACATTAGCCACGAGGAAGAAGGAAAAGAACATGAAGACTCCCGAGGAACCAATGGACGACCATTTTCTTGAACATATCCAATCCTAGAAAGAAAACAAATCAGGCCTATGAGAGAGAGAGAGAGAGAGAGAGACAGAGAGACAGAGAGACAGAGAGACAGAGAGGAAAGAAGAAGGTGATTCATACTGAGAAGCCATCAGCCTCTAAGCCCAGCAAGGGGACCTTGCATGGCCCCCTTGTTATCAGTTGATTACTTAGGTGTCATCGCCCTTTCTCTTTGTCTCTGATCCAGAGATTAGGCAAGCATATTGAATGTGTCTTCCACATCCTGCCCACATCCTTTTATCGAAATGTCTCCAAGGTCTCATAATGAGGCCCCAGCAACTTCTGTAAAGGCCTTAACGATTTCTTTTACAACATTGATTTTTATTTATTAATTTATTTGAGAGAGAGAGAGAGAAACAGATAGAGAGAGAGAATGGGTGCACCATGGCCTCCAGCCACTGCAAACAGACTCCAGACACATGCACCACCTTGTGCATCCGGCTTTACATGGCACTGGGGAATTGAACTCGTGTCTTTCTGCATTGCAGGCAAGCATCTTAACTGCTGAGCCATCTCTCCAGCTCCTTTACCTCCTTCTTAGCCAGCTTTTGAGGAAACATCTCTCATAATCCCTGGTGGCATATGCTTTCCTTCACTTGGCAAATGTGTCATGACCTGTGTGACAGATTCAGAGGAGTGAGGCCTGAGCAGGCTGAAGAGGCCCCAGGGAAATGAGTGTTCTAGTTGAGAAACAGCTAAACAAGAAACCAAACCTTCAGCTTTTTGCAGGGAGTGATGCTCGCCCTAAAGAATGTAACACAGTGAATGAGTATTCTAGATCATCTTTCAAAGAACAATCTAGATGAAAAACGATGAAATACGTGACAACTGACATCAGGAACATTCCAGTAGAAATCACCACTACCTTGAGCCAAGGAACAAAATCAGCATATTGAAAGAACTGAAAGCATGGATGAAGCATCATAACACAAACAGACCATTCTGAGTCAGAGTGGGGAGAGGGGAGTGTATACCAGGGCAGCGGGCGGCAATGCAGTGATCTACACTCAGAGAATGCACAAGCCGGATTCAACTTCGCCCATCAGCAGCACCAAGAAAGACATTGCCATCCTGACTCCATGGAATAACGTCTGTTAGGATATATATTAGACACTCCATTTTTAATAGACTTCTGATTCTTACGAAAAATAGCTCTAAGCTCATACTTGGCTCTGCGTATATTTAAAAAAAAATCGGTTTGAAAGCAAACTGATTGAAAAGTACCTTTAATTTTAATTAGTTTAGCATTTTAATTTTAAGAAAGGATGAGAAATCTTCATAGGCCTGGTCTCCATTTTGGGTGTTTGAATCTGTATCGTAATGGTAGAGCAAAATAATTTCTGGTTTGTTAATTAATAATTGTCTCAGGAATACTGCAACGTGAAAGGCCACTGTGACTCACTTGCTTTGTTTGTGTTCGGTCCACTTTGAAATTCTATTAATCCTTGTTACAAATGACAGGATCGTTTAATTTCTCAAATGAGACATTTTTATTACACGTAGGGCCTTTGATTTAAGTGAATTTATGGGCTTTGACAGGCCCTAAAACACATTTTTATTTTTCAAAATGCATTGGGTTCAGTACTTTACCTAGGCCTAATTTGATCCATGTTTAGACTCCAAATGAATCTAGCTGGCCTTCTCCAGTTCTCTCAAGGATCCAGGGAGCATCAACTTGCCACCAGCGTTCAAGGGGGTTAGGATGGGAACAAGCAGACGTCATGCCCAGGGTCCACGTGTGAACTTGGAAATTACAGCAAAGCAAAAGCATGGAAATGGACTTGGTGCTCAGAAATAGACCATCCTGTGCTTAGGTGGCGACACATAGGTGTCAACAGTGTGATCAGCAGAAGGGAATTAACTAAAATGTTAGCAAGTCAACATTTCCAGCTGTTTAGAATATGGTAGGAGTTATGGTCATGGTTAAAGAAAATCAGTGTCCTGAGTTGGGAAGATGGCTCAGTCAGTAATGCGCTTGCCTCACCAGCATGAGGATCTGGGTTTAATCCCCAGAACCTACATAAATATTCTGGGCACGGGACATTTGCCTATACTCCTATCACTAGGGAGGTGGAGACAGGAGGATCCCTAGGCTTACTGGCCTATAGCCACTGGAGAGGTAAAAGCCTCCCATGGCTTTAGACATTGGAAAACACAACTATTGATTCCACATCGATTTTTAAATTAAATGGTTTAATTTGTTGTGGCTTTTTTGAA
This sequence comes from Zapus hudsonius, assembly GCA_004024765.1. Lineage (NCBI taxonomy): Eukaryota > Metazoa > Chordata > Mammalia > Rodentia > Dipodidae > Zapus > Zapus hudsonius. Next base: position 6,756 of record PVHP010010753.1, on the reverse strand, counting down.
TGCTGAGAGTACTCAAATATACCCTGAAACATGAAAATAATTCTAAGAAATCTGTCTCGATCGTCACCTTCATGGGTCGTCCCTGTCACTGCATGACACTGTCTCAAAATAATTCAGAATTACTTGTTTATGAGACTCAGCAGCTGTTGATTCATTGGCTAATTAATGATTCAGGCAAAATCAGTGTAGAATATCCGGTGATAACCAGTTTATAATTACAAGTTCTTTCCTTGTCGTAGACCTTATGAATTACAGGCAGTTTTGAAAGTTGTACTTATCATTAGCTATAGAATAGATGCTTTGGGTGACTTGGCAATTATTCTCATCAGTTGCTTCTAAGCAAGAAACCTGAGCTTCCCCCGCCTTCACTCTCCATCACCTCCCAGACCAGGTCAGTTGCCAGCACAAGTAAGCTTAACTGCCTCCAGATCACCCACATGATCTCATCTACCCACTATGACTTGGGACCATGACAGCAATCTCCTTCTGGTTACCTTGCCTCACTCCTTATTCTCCCAGGGTCAGTGAACAATGACTTCTATCCTAACCCCTAGAATCTGTAAATATGCTCCTTTGTGTAATACTTTTCTTGCTGCTGTGACAAAAAGACTAACAAAAGCAATTTAAGAAAGGAAGAGTTAATTTTCAGACAGTTTCCATTGGATATTGGCATAAATTTCATACTCATTACAGTGGCCTACAGACCACTCCAGCTCACTGTGTCCTGGCTCCTGGTGCTTCCAGAAGCCCTCGCCTGCTCATTTTGTTTCTCACACACTCCCTGTCCTGTTAGCCTGTGACAGGAGCCAGAGCATGTCACCAACTGTGTCTTTCCCGATTCTGGCCCCACAGGGAGACTCCATTGCAAGTCTTCTGGGGTCATGCAAATCTCTTTTGCTCTTGCAGGTGAGAAGGTGGACCTTAGACCCTCCTATCAGGCCCCTCAACCTGACATGAAGGCCTGAGAAGCTGAGTCCCTGAGGCAGTGGGGTTCTGGAGGGGGTGGAGTCATGACAGCAACCTATGGGGACAAAAAGATTGGAGGTAGAGTGACCAATTAGGAAACCACTTGAAAAAATAAGAATCACAATAAAAAATAACCACTATTCACAATAAAATGTATACCAAACGCTGGACTAAAATTGTAGCTGCATCAAAGCTCATTTAACCTCCACAACAACCATAGGTATAAAATGATATGCCTACTTACAGATATTTGACAGAGAACGTGAGTAATTTGCCACAATCAGACATTCACTGAACACGGGAGCTACAATGTGAGCTTGGAATCTGACAGAGGCCAAACCCAGTTCTGTGAAATACTACTTTTTACTTTCAAGGACAGTGGGAGGAGCAGACCCTAAAGACAGGAAAGAGGTGTTCTGCAAAACTCCTAAGTGTTTGACCAAGGGGAAATGAATTGTATCCATCACTCCAGCTCTTTCTGTGGTTCAGTTTAGCTTCACTGGAGGTCCCCTGGATACCAGATTACCTTTTCAATAGAAACCAAACCTTGTCATGTTACTTTTTGTATGTATATTGCATATTTCAAGCCTACCATCAAATTATTCTCCAGTGTGAGTCTGGCTACCGGGCCAGTTCACCCAGCACCTCTCCCCTGCTTTGAAAAAGAAGATGCTGACAGAGGCTCGCAGAGACATGGGAAAAACAGCACCCAGTGGTTAGAATAAGGAAATTGGTTTGAATCGCTGGTTTGGGATTACTGCACATTATTCCAACTCTCCTGGGCTACTGTGACTTTGTCCTTGCAGTGGCTAAGCTTGAAGATGGCATCACCTGGGTGTCCCTGTTAGGGTGAGGATTCATAGGACACCCACTGCCGTCCTGGATTCCTGCCTGCTTCTCTACATTGGGCCCCTATTGATCTGATCTGGAGTCCAGACGTGTGCAGCTCACTCGGTGGGGCCAGCACTGTGGTAATTGCCCTTCTTCCTTTGGTATGCATGAGCGTTCCCGTGGGAACATGATTTAGCTGGACATATTAAATCATGTCATAGGCAGTCACGAGCCAAATGAATTATTGATCAATGGCTGTGAAATCAAAGTGCATCTGCAGAATTACATTTGGAGGCAGGGATTTGTGTACAGTCAACTTCATTCTGGAAGCTCTCTGCAGGCTGAGCACTGGCTGGTCATAGTCTCTTCAGCATTTTCAGGTTGTCTTGGGGTAGAGGGGGGTTCTGTATTAACTCTAAAGGAAACAAAAATGCTGTGACCTTCATTTCAGATGATTGTCTTGCATTTTTTAGTCAAGATGCAAAAATGGATTTTCCAGACTCTGTGTTACCCCCAAGCTACTGTCTCTACTCCTACCCCAAATGGCCCAACCACACCATTACCCCTTGACATCCAGTGAACAATGCCATGTGCAGAACTGCACCCCATATGCTGGTTCCCTGTTGCCCTTCCTGTCTCGGATTGTTCTTGCCACACAGAACTCCATGGCTTATCCCGTGTGTCTTGAGCACGGGGCTATTTAGTCATTCAGTCCTTCCAGGCTAGCAGCCTTATCATCCCCGTCACACAGACAAGGACACAGACAGGGAATAAGGTGCAGAGGCAAGCCTGAAGCCAGGCAGCTGACATCCCAGGCATGCAGACAGAGGAAGGAGGCTCTGAGGAGCTGGGGAATGAAGTCCGCCTGACCATGTGAGTGTCAGGATGGGCAGGCTCTATCATCATATGCTTCTCTCTGCTCCAGCCAGGCCACGGGGATCTTCCTGGAACCCAGATCCTGACCACACTGAAAGGGGCAGAATCCAGGCTGTTTACAAAGCACCAGGTGTTGCCCCTGCAGCTGGCCCATGGTGGCTCTCAGAGAGATCAGGTTCTGAAGGTGAGCTCAGAGAGAAAGGCTACCTGTCCCTCAGCATCCTTCTGGGAAAGATGGAAGATGGGCACCCCTAATGGCTCCTGAAGAGCTTAATGAGGAGACTATTCCCACAGAGGTGAGTGGGCAAGGGGCCCACAGGGTTGCTGGAGACCCAGAACCTAGAAGCAGAGAAAGTTGCTCCCAGGTCTGAGAGTAGATGAGGTAGGGACTCTGGCCATGGGAGAAAGGGCACCAGCAGACCCTCTGGCCTCAGGTGAACAATCTCCATTAGTCAGATCTATAAAGGAATGCTAACCTTGAGGACTGCCTGCTATCACTCACCACTTAGGCCTAGTAGGAGGTGTCCCCAACCCCTTTGTGCTCAGACTGGCTGCTGTACACCCTCTCTGAGTGACACCTATCGACATTCACCCCATTCTGTAAGGTCTCTGTTGAACAAGCAATGGTGAGGGAGTAGTGACCAAAGTGAAACTGAGGCACAGGTTCAGTGACAAGGTAAATCACTGAGATAGAAAAGAGAACAAAGATGGAGATTCAATGCATCTGTGTGAACTTCTCCAATCCTTCCTTCCTCCCTCCCTCCCTCCCTTTCTTTCTTCCTTCCTTCCTTCCTTCCTCCCTCCCTCCCTCCCTCCCTTCCTTCCTTTCTTTCTCTATGTCTGTCTGGTTCTCTTTTCCTCTTTTTATTCTTAAGGCTGAATCTAGGGCCTTATGCATGCTAGGCAAGTGCTCTACTACTGACAGTCCTTGACCTCCAACTTTCTATGATTGATCCTTGCAATACTTACAATCAATCCTTCCAATCAGAATCTCACACGGTTTAATTTCACCCCATCAGTCTAATTTTGGGACTTCTTTAGGCAGCTCAACACAAGGTCATAGACCATTTAGTCATACAAAACACATAAACCACATTTACATTAGCAAAAAGTTGCCTTGGCCAGTAAAGCATGACTTTAATAAGCTTTAAATGTTAGAATTGTGTAATTTACGATGGATATTTTCTAATAGCTAACACCCCAGCTAACCTTCTAAAGCCCAATTTTCACTGGAAAAACGATTCTTTTTACTGCAAAGGGCCTCTAAGTGAGAAAAGGCATTTGAATCAATTTTCAATGTTAAACATATAGTATTGATCTACAAAATGAATTTGTATAAGGGGGATTGAAAGAGAGAGAGAATAACTAAATAAAGTATGTACGGTGACAAAGGAAAGAAGGCCATTGTTCCCAGCCAAAGACAGACATCATGGGTGAATTCTCCCCACATGCTCCTCTGTCTATATGTGCATTTTGAAGCCAGCACTGCTTCTTACGCACACTATTTACCCATGGGGGCAAAGCCAGGGGTAGTGGAGGTGGACACCGAGGTGCTGCTGGGAGAAGGTGACCATTGAGCAGCTGTAGACCGTGTTACTTCTTAGGATGTTCAACAGAGCCAGAGATAAAGGCAGTCCTCTCTTGCATGGGGAGGCAGAGCTGGGCCTGGCCCCACTGTGACCCATCGGGTCAGATGTGTGTCAGAGCTGCAGAGCAAGTGGGAAGCTCCCCTGGAAGCTGCCAGGCAGGAAGAGAGCTCTCCAGCCTCTCCCAGAGCAGCCTGGCAGCACCCCAAACCAGCTCCCTGAGGGTTCCACAAAGGAGAAGACAGGGACAGTCCTGAGGACCCAATCACATTGATTGCCAGGTGGGCTCTTGCTTTTCAAGCTATCTCTGTTTACCTGTTGTGCAGAAGTATAGTGTGTGGTACATATCAACCTGAAAACCATTCTGTTCTGAGGCTATCAGCAAATCACTCCCTCATGAAGGAAGCATAAAGGGGTGCTAGAGGCTGAAACATGTCTCCCACCCCAAAATCTGTGACTTCCTCCTACCACCAAAGCCTTCTGCTGAACCTTTTCTATACTAAACACAGCATTTTATCTATCTGCCTGTCTATTCATTTATTTATGGTATCTTCTGTGTCAGGCCTGACGTTCTTACCTGGAATTGTACATACCAAATGTGCGTACACAGAATCCTCCTCACAGACAGACTAAGTCAGAGCCTCCTGAGGACATGAGGCTCTTTCCGTCTTTTAGGTCAGTAGATTGGGTAGAAATGTGTTTTATGTGTAAGAAAGACATGACTATTTAGAGGCCAAGGGTGCCCAGCCTAAACTCACCATGGGAATGGGGACCCAGGGACTGTCTCCTGTGTGCTAACAGAACACTGTAACAGAACATGACAGGCTGAAGATAGCTGCTAATGAATAGAAATTTCTCAAAGTTCTGGACATCAGGAAGACCAAGATCTTTGACATCTCAAGAGGCCAAGCTCACTTGGATTTCAATTACAGTCTGAGCACTGCCCGCTGCTGTTGGAGAGAGGCAGAAGGGAGAAAGCATGTCTCTGAAGATTTGTATCAAACCTTTTCACCAGAGCAGAGCCTCAAAGGCCTACCTCTTAATACTCTGGCTTTGATGATTCAGTTTACCATGGACACAAACACTCAGACCTAGCAAGCAAGGTGTAAGGCTGGTTAATCTTGATTGTCAACTTGATTGGATCTGGAATTAACTAAGAGACTTGCCTCTGGGCAGGTCCGTGAGATCATTTCCAGAAGGAAGGAACTAGAGGAAGAAGATCCTTCCCCAGTGTGGGTGTCAGCATCCAATAAGAGGCCTAGAAATAAAGAAATCTCAGGCAAAAACAGTATAACCAGCCTGCTTATCTTTTCTTCTTGCTAGTAAGAGCTTCTCTCACCTCCGCTGCTGCTGCTGCTGTGACCATCATTTGCTGACATCAGACTTTAGCTTCTGCAGCCTTCCAAGGACAGCTAGGCTGTCTGTATCAGCTTGGGGCTGCTGGGCCACCCAGCTTCATGCACTGAACACCAGGTTCTCAGTCTCTCCAGCATGCAGATGGCCTTTGTCAGGCTACCAAGAACCTATTGTGTAGGCCAACCCAATAAATCTACACACACACACACACACACACACACACACACACACACACACACACACACCACAAACAGTCCTGTCCCTCTAGAAAACCCTGCCTGACACAGTTGGGAAGAATCAAATAATGTGACATTCCTATTCATGATACAAAAACCAAAATTTTGGACTTGCACAATTTATAATCAGGAATGGGAGGGAGATCCAAGTTACCAGAAACTGCCTAATGAAATTGACATGGTTTCATGGGTCACCCGGCATGTGGCTGTACAAAGCCTCTGGGGACCGAGCCACTAAGTACTCAAGACATCCATGCTCCATAATCAGGATTCAGTGAGCATATGGCAGCGTAAGTCAGATGCGGGGAAGGAGGATGAAAATGAACATCACTGGGAAAACGGCATGAATTAGGCAGTGGGTCTGTGGCCAGAGAGGTGTCATTCTCGGGAGTGTGTGCAAGGGAACTAGCCATGGAAAGAGCACCCTAATGAGGCTGTGTGCAGGTCATTAGATCACGCATAGCTTCCGCCTCCAACTTAAAGGCCAGCAGCCCTGCTCCTGGATCCCGTTCTTGTCTCTTGTGATAATTTAGCAAACAAGTTCCAGAGCCCAAGTGTAAGGAATTAAGGTGTGAGAAGGGGGGGAGCTCCTCTGAGAGGTATGAGGAAGGATCCAGCCCAGGATTGTACATGGCTGTCTTCTCCCTCTGTGTCTCTTCATGTCATCTGCTTCCCTCTCTGTGTGTCTGTGCCAGAGGACAGACACACAGAGAGGACACCAATCATATCAGGTTAGAGCCTACCTTGGACCACTTTTTATTTAAAGACCATATCTCCCAACACAGTCCCATGCTGAGCGACTGGAGTTAGTACTCCGACATGGGGATGATTTCAGTGGCGGCACAATGCAGCCCAGACAGCATCTTTTTCTTCCCCATGTCTCCAGCTCTTAGCAAGCAGGTGCT
>PVHP010010752.1:0-46847 GCA_004024765.1 Zapus hudsonius | reverse complement strand
AATTGATATGCATGTTTTGGGGAATTACTTGTGTTCTGAAAAGTTATTTTGACTCAGGTATGTTGTTTTGAGACTTTGGAAATTGCACGATTGCCTCGTCCTCAGTTTTGAATTTTCCCCTCGGACCCATTTCTTGGATCACAGCTGCTAAATGACCTGTCTGCTTCTGGAAACCACAGCTTTGCTTGCCAGCCACGTCTGATTCCTAAACCTATAAAACCAAAATACAAACTCAGCTCGGGGCTGGAGCTTTTTGAGAGTAATCCCACTCCAGAGTCTGGGTTAATAAACTCCTCTACTTCCACCCACGCTGGCATTGGTGTGATCCCTCCTGAGATAATTCCATAAGACCTAGCCTTTTTTTTTTCAAGACAGAGACTCTAATAGCCCAGGCTGGCCTCAGACATGTTCTATGTAGCTGAAGATGACCTTGAACTCCTCCTGCCTCAGCTCCTGGGAGCTAGGATAAGAGTCCCAGCTCCACATGGCCGCCCTTGAGCCTCTGTGTTCTGAGAACTCTGGCTCCTGGAGGGGTGCAGCAGGATGTTCCCCTTTGTGCCATTCTAGACTCCCGGCAGCTGTTTACTTGACGCTTCTTAGCAAGGTTCCCTTTTAAATTCAGGAAGCTTTCTGTTGTCCTGATGGAACCCTATCAGTTCTGAATGTGCGGGGAAGTAGCGGGACGGCTGTGGCTGCCTTCTCATCCTTGAACACAGTCTTGGTGAGTGAGGCCAGTCGAGCCCATGGTTGGAGCCTGGCTCCCCTCAGGAAGGACCCCCACACTGCCATCTTCCTCCGTACCAGCCCAAGGGAGCCACCCTCTACTTACTAGGGTTCCTGGGCTTATTCTGGTGAAGAGATGAGCTCCTTATTTGTGTTGGTGCTGTGTCAGAATCCCTGGTGAGAAGAAACTTAGGGAAAGGAGCTTGGTTCTGGCTAACAGCTTGAGGCATTGCAGTCCTCCATGGCCGGAAGACAACGACGGCACTGTACAGTCAGCCACAGAGAGAGGGAGAAGGCTGCTGCTAAGCTTGCCTTATCCTTTTTATTTAGTCCAGGCCCCAAGGCCATGGGACGGTGCTGATGAGTGGATCTTCCCTCCTCAGCTAAACCTTTCTGGAAATGCCTTCCCAGACACACCCAGAGGTGTGTTTCCATGGTGACCATCACAGAAGAGAAAACTTTGGTCCCCTGGCGGTCCCACAGCTGCTCCTCCTCCCCAGGGGGAGCTGCAGACAGGGGATGCCAGTGCCAAAGAGCTGGTGGGTCTGCCTCCTTCCCTTCTTCTTGCCAGCACAGGGGACATCTGTGGGTCACTGTAAACCCCAGCTGTGTCTATGTCCACATGGGGCTTCTTTTCTGGAGCCAAGAGATCCCCTCGGTCCCTGGAATGAGCAAGCAACCTGGAAACCCTCGTTTTCCTGCTGGCTGGAATAAGGATTGCCCCCCTCCCGAGATTCACATGGAATGGATTGGCATTGTGATGATGCTGGGCTGTTTGGCCTGGGGTCTTTAAGGGGTGCTTCGATTCCTGGGAACGGCGTGCTGTAAAGCAAGGCTGCCCGACACGCTTTGTCTTTCCACAATGCTCTTTTCTGCTTGCCCCTCACACAGAATGCAGCAGAAGACCTTCTCGAGATGCAGCCACCCTATGTGGGACTTCAGGCCTCCAGAACCATGGGCCAGACAAACCCCCATTCTCTATGACTCAACCCCTCTCGGGTTTCCCATTACAGTGACAAGCCGGGCCAAGACATCACTACAGGCATTTTCAAAGTCACTAGAAGCCACTAGCTTTTAGTTGACAGGGCTGCCAATATGGCCTCCCATTCCTGTCCGTGCTTGGACACTGCTCCTGCTCTCAGATGTCACTTAGTCCACAGGGCTCTCTCTTGTCTCACATCCACAGGTATCACCTGGATGCACAATTTGAGTGAGTTTGTGTTGATGGGGCCTAATGAAGGAAAAGTGGCAAGTACCTCAGATTATAGTCTCAGAAGGATCCACACAAGAAGAGGTACCAGCCATAAGCACACGTGCAGTTGACGACGTACCATGGAGTATAGGAAGCAAAATCTCAGAGGGGCTGGAGAGATGGCTCAGCAGTTTAAGGCACTTGCTTTTAGAACCTGATGGCTTGAGTTCCAGTCCCCATGTAAAACCACACGCACATGTGTCTGAAGTTGTTTGCAGTGCTGGGAGGTCTTGACACACCCATAGCCCCCTTTCTGTATGCCTCTTTCTCTTTGTCTCTCTCTTTCAAATAAATAAAATATTTATATATAAAAATAAAATATTTGAAAGAAGAAACAGGTAGTTCCACAATGGAGGCTACAATAGTCCCCAATCAGGACCAGACAGAAGTGGAGAGGGTTAGAGACGTAGCTAAGAGGCTAGGGGCACCTCCTCTGCAAGTAAGGACCCAAGGAAGCCTGAGAGACCTGAGTTCGATCCCCAAGACCCACATAAAGAGCAGGATGAAACTGCAGTCTTGTGGGGAGCAGAGGCCCAAGAATCGAAGTAGCCCACAGAAAATAAAAAAGAAAAAGAAAGTATTTAACATGAGAAACTCACTCCACCCAACACCTATGTGCACCGCTTCTTAGACGACCATCTAATGGGCCACAGGTTAAGTCCCAGTGACCTGCTCACAGCGCTGGACATGTGCTCTACCCACTGAGCCATTCTCTATCCTCGATGGACTTTGAAAGTTGATATCATATAATTGTCTGTGGTCAAAGTGGGATAAAGTTAGAAGTCAATGATAGAGATAAAACTGGAAAATCCACAAAATGAAACAATGCCTTTGTAAGCAAACACTAGATCAAAGAAAACATAACACAGCAAAACTTACAAGATGTAGTGAAAGCAATGACGAGGGGAATTGGAGCTTCAAATGTTCCCATTATTAAACAGAAAAATCTCAAACAATTGACCTAATTTCACAACTTAAAGAACCAGAAATAAAACTAACCCTAAAGACAGCAGAAGCTGGGTGGCCCACGTCTTTAATCCCAGCCCTCGGAGGCAGAGAGAGGTAGGAGAATCACCGTGAGTTCGAGGCCACCCTGAGACTGTTAGTGAATTCTAGATCAGCCTGGGCCAGAGCGAGACCCCACCTCGAAAAACGAAAAGCAAAGGCAGCAGAAGAAAGGAAACAAAGATGAGAGTAGAGAGCGCAGCTGGGATGAGGGGGCCTGGGCGGGGACGAGGGGGCGGGGACGAGGGGGCGGGGCGAGAGGCGGGGGCGGGGCCGGGCGAGGGCGGGGGCGGGGCCGGGGCGCCGGATCGGTGCGGTCGGGGGCGGGGCCGGGGCGCGGTGGGGGCGAGGGGGCGGGGCCGAGGGGCGGGGCCGAGGGGCGGCTCTAGGGCGCTGCGCGGCCGCGCCGGGCGGGGAGCCAATCAGCTGGCCCCCGGCAGGGACGCGGGCGTCCGGGCTCCAGCCCCGCGCCCGCCCGCCCGCCGCTCACCTGGGGAGGATCCGCCCTCCAGGACGGGACCGGCACACCGCGTGCCCGAGCGGCCGTGCCTGAGGCGCCTGGCCCCGCGCCTGGCGCGGCCGGGACGCCCGGGAGAGCTCTCCGCGGCCCCGTCCCGTGGGCCCTGGGCCGCCGCCCTCGCTGGAGACCAAACTCGCTTCAACCAAAATTATCAAAGTGGGAAAATTGACGTCGCACATGGCCGACACCACGTGAACTGGGGAACACCGGCTCTCAGGCTGTCGTCGTCCAAGGACATGGACGCCGCGAATTAGAAGAAGAAGAGAGCCTGGAAAGAGAAGCCGCGGTGAGCGCAAAACGAGCAGCTGCTGCCGGGAAGGCCGCGAGGATGAGGTCGCCAAGGAGCCCGCGAGTGGGCACCGCGGTGCGAGGCCCTGGGGGCCCGAGGGGCTCTCGACGCCGACCTGAGGCCGGTCACTCAGCGCTCAGAGGAAAATGGCCCCGGAGGGTAGGGGACGAGGTAGAGAAAAGATCAAGATGAAGTGGGAGGGAGGGGAGCGGAGGCGGCAACTCCCTGGTTCCTGGAGAGGCCCAGGAGGAGGTCGAGGCAGAGGACCCCTCCCTGGAACTCTGGTGGGTCACAGGGTTATGAGGAGGCATTTCCGGCAGAACTCAACCCCAGCATGGCGATGGCACGGGCGTTCAGGCGTGTCCTGTGGAAGCAGCTTTGCTGAAAGAGTACTTTAAGCATCCAACTATTATTTCAGCCTAGGAAGTTTGGGACGGGATTTCTTTCTTCGGAGAGAGATGGATGAACATGGTTCCTTGCCCATTTCCTTGATTATTGGTTTTCACTGTGTTCAGGCGCTCACCAAAACCTTAATCTAATCATAGAAGCACTGAAGTAGAAATTGTGGATGAGAAAATGAGAAAAAAGGTAGAACCAGAAAAAATGGCCAATTCCTAGCCCTCCTCCACGGAATGCGCCACAAACAGGCTTCTCTCAACTGACTGATTGTCCAGAGTTCATATCAGGCCAAAGCTTCCACTCACATGCAGTCAGGGTGATGATCTTCCTGATGCCCTTGGCTCAGAATTTGCAGAACAGGTGACTCACTGAAATACCATTGGACATTTGGGATCAAATCCCACTGCAGAAATGAGCCATCACACTGTCGTCTCTGCAAGAATATCTCCTCCCAACCCCTTAGCTGAAGCTGTGTGAGCTACTTTCATTCATGGTGGGAATTTATTATTGTCATTTTGGAAATACTGGAAGATTCTATCTTTTGTTTCCAGCATATGTGTGTGTACCCAGATCAATGACAGAACAGAGGGGATTTCCCACAATGTTAGGTCAAGGCTTGTTCTTTAATATAAAACTGTTCATTGCATAACTCACATGTTTTCAGCATATTACACACGGACTATGTGATTTTATTAATGTGGACATTTAAGAAATGAACAGATGTATTTTTCCTTATTCTTCAAATTTGTATTTTTGATACACTGGTATGAGAGAGCTGCTTGCTGTACCCATTAAACCAAACCATAAGCCAAAATCTTTAATTGCAAAAAAAAAAAAAAAAGATTAGAGCAGAGAGAAATTAAAGAAACTTAAAAAAAGAGAGAAAGAAAGACCAAAAGTTGTTACTTTGGAAAGATTGGCAAACTTTAATTAGACAAAGAGAGAAAAGATGTGAATTAGTAAGAGCAGAACTGAAAGTAGGTCAGCGCTGCTGAGTCTGTAAAATGGAAAGAACTCTAAGTGCCTAAGGGCTACAGTGAGAGTTGCCTCAAGAAAGAAAATAATGGTGCTGGGCATAGCTCAGTGGTAGAGCACTGTCCAGAGTTCATATCAGGCCAGAGCTTCCACTCACATGCAGTCAGGGTGATGGTCTTCCTGATGCCCTTGGCTCAGAATTTGCAGAACAGGTGACTCACTGAAATACCATGGTGCATAGGTCCAACATCCTTCCCCCCTCCCCAGTATGGCAAAGGAAAAAGAAAGACAAAGAGAACGCCAGTAAGAGATGTTTGAACATCTAGATATGCTAGATGAAGTGGAAAAATCACTGCAACATAAAACCCATAAAGTCAGGAAGAAATAGGAACTTACAATAAACCCCTAAGTAGTGAAAAGATTGATCCAGTCATCAAAAACTTCTCAATAGGGCTGAAGCGATGGCTTAGCGGTTAAGGCGTTTGCCTGCAATGCAGAAGTACCTGAGTTCGATTCCCCAGTGCCCATGTAAAGCCAGATGCACAAGAGGGCTGGAGGCCCTGGCGTGCTCATTCTCTCTCTCTCTCTCTCTCTCTCTCTCTCTCTCTCTCTCTCTCTCAAATAAATAAATATTAAAAAACCTATCAAGCTCAAAATCTTAAAAAAAAAAAAAACTTCTCAATAGAGAAAATCCCTGGATCTGGTGGATGTGAGTTCTGACAAGTGCTTAGAGAAGTCATGTGATCCTTCTTAACTTTCCCAACATAGTGAAGCGGACCGAGCTCTTGCTAGCACTCTATTCTGGCACCAGAATCAAGCAAAAACACCACAAGGACATCCAGATCAGCACCTCTTAGCGGCACTAACTGAGAAATTCTCAACCGAGTAACAGCAAACCAGGTGCAGCAGCTGCCTGAAGCTTCAACACCACAGCCTGGAAGGATTTGTTTCTGGAATGCAAGGATGGTTCAATGCATTAAAACTGACCCATCCCATATGCCACACTAGCAAAATGAAGGAAAAAAAACACAGGATCATCTCAGTTGATTAAAAAACACTTGACAGAATTCAGCACCTTTCCACAAGAAAACACTTAGCACACTAGAAACAGAAGGAAATTTCCTGAGCCTAAGAGGCATTTATAACCCATAGTGAGCATCATACATGATGGTAAAGACTGAAGGTTTGTCCTTTAACCTTAGGGTAAGAATGCCTATCTTCATCTCTTCTGCCTAACACAGAAAACTCCAGAGCAACTGAGCAAGAAAAAAAATAGAGGGCTGGAGAGATGGTTCAGTGGTTAAGTGGTTAAGGCACTGACTGCAAAGCCTAAGGACCCAGGTTCAATTCCCCAGTACCCACGTAAAGCCAGATGTACAGGGTGACACATGTATCTGGAGTTTGCAATGGCTGGCTGGAGGTCCTGGCACATCCATTCTTTCTCTTTCTCTTTCTTTATCTCTTTTTCTTTTTCCCTCTCTCTCAAATAAATAAATAAAACATTAAAAGAAAAAAATAGAAGGCATCCAAATTTGATAGGAAAATTATCTATGTTTGAAGATTGCATAATTCTTATATCTAGAAAACCTAAAAAATGCCACCAAAAACCCTGTTAGGATAAATGGATTCAGAAAGTGGTGGCAGCAGCCTGATCCTGTGTGTAGGATTCAGGATCCATGGCAGATAGCCCCATGGCCAGATACACCCCCCCCCATGGGCTCAGCAGGGCCACGGGGCTGTCTCATACATCAAGGCAGACAGGTCTAGTGGTCAACAGGATACCTACCTCGCTCCGCCAGGGTCACTGTGGAGGGAAGAGTCAGGTGAGAGTCTATGGAACTTCCTCCCACCTCAGTGTGAGCCAGGGAGAAAGGGTTTTCCTGGAGGAATTTTGGATATGAATACCAACTTTGAAGGTGAGGGAAGCAAGGGTAGTCTCTGGCACCTCCTCATCAAATCAACCCATCTGACTCTTGCCAGAACAAAGGCAGAACCAGCGACAACAAGAACTCAAACAGGTGATGGAACCCACTACTGGACAGAGTGACTTTGAGCCCTGGCACTTGATGGCAGCTGCAGAGGCAGCTAAAGCAGCCAACCTTCATGTGGCAGACAGGAATACACCTCTCCTCTCCTACCTGCAGCCAGGGTTATGCTCTGGTCCTGTCCTGACATGGTTCATAAAGACCGGGACAGGCAGGACAATGTCCTCCAACGATGTCTCTGTCCTGCTCCCAGGAGTCACTCATTGTGTGGCCAGGGGGAATCGAGGTTGCTGATCAGCTGGCCTCCAAACAGGGAGGTGTGACGGTCTATCTCGTCAGCTTGATGGGACTTAGAACCACCTAGAAACATCACTGAGCATGTCTGTGGGAGCACTTCCAGAGAGGTTTAACCGAGGTGGGTCCCAGACTGAATAACGGGAGAAACTGAGTGGAGGACCAGCACTCATTGGTCGGACTTCCTTACTCCAGATGCACTGTGACCAACCACCTCACAGTCCTGCTGCCACACCTTGTCACCACAGACTGAATCGCTTCTTTTTTTTTATTTTTACTTACTTATTTATTTATTTATTTGAGAGATAGCGAGAGAGCCTCCTCCAGCCACTGCTAAGGAACTCCAGACACATGTGCCACCTTGTATATCTGGCTTTACGTGGGCACTGGGGAATCAAACTCAGGTCCTCCTGCTTTGCAGGCAAGTGCCTTAACCACTGAGCCATCTCTCCAGCCCCCCTCCATTTTTTTTGTTTTGTTTTTAAAGGTAGGGTCTGACTCTAGCCCAGACTGACCTTGAATTCACTATGTAATCTCAGGCTTTCCCGGTGGCCTCGAACCCATAGCGACCCTCCTACCTGTGCCTCCCTAGGGCTGGGATTAAAGGTGTGTGCCACCATGCCTGGCTTAGGTTGCTTTATGTCAGGTGTTTTGTTATGGCGAAGAGAAAATGAACTCAAACTGGAGGCACTCCCTCACTATTCATGATTCGGTGTAATCGTGGGGTGGAAAGGGCAGACGAGGAAGGCAGAAGAGGCAGAGGAGAGGAGTTTAATTGGGGGGGGGGCAGCTGCTGACTCTGAAGATAAAGGAAGGGGTCTCACATGAGGCAAGAATCCTGACACTGGAAATGAGCAAAAAGACCACACTCTGCTCTAGCACCTCAGAAGTAACAGGCCCTGAGCCACGTGCTGGTGTGGTGTCCAGCTTGTAACCCCCAAGACTGCTGGAAAACAAGTGTCGATTGCTTTAAGATCCTCAGTTTACGTAATGATCAAAGCAGCGAGGAAACAAGTGCAGGACCTTGACCTCTCGCTACTCTGCTGGTCCAAGGTGAGTTTTGGGTTCGCAGGTCTGGAACCCATCTAGACACACTAAGGTAGGAGAGAATGCGTTGGATCTGATGTCTCCACCCAGCAAGACTGTCCCAGTGCCCAGCAGGCCTCCAGGACCTCAGAGACACTGTGCTGTGGGTTCTGCTTTGGCCCACCTGGAGACCTAGAGGCCCTTCCAGGAATACAGAGGTTTCAGTGAGGCGTGAACCCCAGGCCACAGACGATGTGTGAAAGAATGTGGAAAGGAGCCTGTGTGGACTGTGGCTCCAAGGTTCTGGAAACCCATTCTTCCTTTAGAGGATGATTCCTGGCTGGTGGCACCATCACCCCTAGAGGCCCAGCAGCAGAAAGGTCAGGCACTTTCATCTCTGGTGAACTGATGCCTCTAGAGGTGGACAGTGGAGGAGGGGACCAACATGGAGGCATGGCACCCCAAAGGGCACCTGACTATCATTTGCTGAAAGCAAAGTGTGTTTTGAGTGGCCTCTGGGAAAAGGAAGGGCAGGCTGATTCATAGGAATCCTGAAAAGGACACGCTTAGGCTAACAGTGACACGGAAATCTGAGAAAAGGCGTAGGACTGGCCTGTGGGGACAGCGGCATGTAGAGTGACACTCCCACAGAGAATGTGAGGGTGGTACACACCACAACCATTGTGGACATCAGCCAGGAGGTCCATGAACAGAGTGGTGGGGTGGCAGAGATGGTGGCCCAACAGAAGTTCCTCTTTCTTGTAGGACTCATCCAGACCAGACTGTCCCCCCTGAACAGCTCTGGCTGATGGCTCAGATAATCAAAAAGCCATAGAGGACAGGGCTGAGAGACAGTGACAGGGAGACAGGCAAAGGTACGCTCTGAGGGTCTCTTGGAATAGCCCAGAGGGTGACAGAAAGGTGCCCGTATGACAATTAGCCAGTGTCCCTTCTGTAAAGAAGGCAGAGTTAGAGAACAGAGAGATGGCACACTGGTTGCTGGCAAAGTCTGTTTGCCTGGGGCTCAATTCTCCAGCCACCAGACAGGCGCTCGTTTGTGACAAGTGACTCTGGTGTGCATGTATGCACACACACGTGTGCAAATACATACATACATGAAAGCAAAATTAGGAAATGGACACGAGAACCCTGGAGCCGTGGCTACAGGATGGAATTGCCCGTCTTCACTTCCAGTACCCAGCGCTGAGCCTGAACCTGAGCGCAGGGCTCCGCTGTAAAGGGGTCATCAATCCTCTGGGTTTGCAGGTCCCTTCCTGCAAGCCCCATAAACAGCCTGACAAACCAGCAGCACCGCTCCAGAGCTGAGCGCCCCAACCACTGGAAACCTCTCCAGGACATGTCATAATTAAGGGTGACCCAGAGCGACCCAGAGGTGCTTGCTGTTCCTTCGTGAGCACGTTGCTCGGGTCTAGGAGTTCCCTGATCCTGGCATTCTCCTTCCCTTCTGGGCCCAGTCTCGCTTGGGCCTTCATTCCCACACTTCTGTTTCATTGGATCTCAGGAATGTTTGACCCTGCCCTATGCAGAAGCAGGTCAAGGCACCAGGCGTGCACGCACACACGTTCTGTGGTCACCCTGTTTTCCGGACCAGCCTCGGCCTCCTCATCCCAGCACCTCGGGGGATTTACAGGTGACAGTGGTGCCGGGACTGCATGGGGGCGGGCCGCCGCGCCTCCCAGGGTTCAGCACACCGCCTCTGGCTGCTCGGGGAACTCTGGGAGGGAGAAGCAAACGGGGAGGCGGCGGCCAGGTGAGAGCAGCGCCAGCCCAGGTGAGGCGAGACCCGGAAACCCGGGAGGGAAAGCGCAGGCCCGAGGGGGAGGCCCGGGGTGCGGGTCACTGAGCGCACCGTGGGTTGGGGTGGGGTACGGGGGGGGGAACCTGGCTGGATGTGCTGGCGGCCTTCAGGATGTCAGGCCGGGACTCAGGTGGCAGCGAGCCGCGAGGTCTGAGCCGAGGTGCGCCTGCGGCCACGCGCGCAGCCGGAGCGGAGCGGGCTACAGCCCCCAAAGTCCCAAAGGCGCTTGGGACTCCCCCGGGGAATCCGTGGTGGCGGACGCAGACGCGCCCGCCCCAGGCCAGACCATTAGCTGCCAGCAGGCGGCGACGCGTGCAGAGAGGGCCATGCGGTGGGCTGGATGGGTGGGAAGGGCGTCCTTGACCCCGGGAGGGCAGGAGGCCGGCGCTGAAGGCCACGCGGCCAGTGCGGGACCAGGAGAGGCGCAGGAAGTGCGGGCGGGGGAGCCAGGCTCGGGAGAGGCTGCAGAGCATGCGTGCTGCAGGCCTGCTCCCCGGCCTACCAGGGACATGTGTGCACATGTGTGCACGCGTACACACATGCACTCACTTGGCCACTCATTCATATACATATTAGTATGTTCATACACGGCATATCATGGTGTCTGGGCCCTTCCTGCCAGTCCACCCCTCAGCAGAGGGACACCCAAGCTCTCACCTGCAGGGGTCTCTGGGTTCTCAGGGGTGGAGGGCTCCCTGGCTATCTGGCCTGTCTTCTTCTGTGACTGGCGGTTCTCTCGAAGCTTCCCTAGGGGGGAAGGCAGTAGTCATGTTAGGATGTGAGATGCCTCTCATCCCATCAACTTCAGGACTATTTATGAAACACCAGTGGGGCTTGTGTCCAGGCCATTGGGGAACTCCCCTATGAAGCCCGATCAGGACAGCCAGTCCTCCAGCAGCAAATGCACCTTGGACCAGGTGACCCCGAGGGCCAGCGGACAGGCCTGCCCCTGCACTTGAAACCCAGAACCCCTCTGGTTGTTACAACTTCTGGAAGGCCTGACCCCCATTCCCAGCGCTGTCCTCCATCAGACGGCGCCCTTCCTACCCTCCACACCCTTCTGCCTCTGCCCAACTCAGTGCTCCAGGCAGGTGCTGGCCATGGCTCCTGAGGATCCTGAGGATGGGGGTGGAGGGGAGCTGTGCTCTGGGCAGGGCTGGGCCAGGCAAACCAGTCTGGCCAGTGAAACAGAGCGAGCTGGGATGAGGCCCTGGGCGTGGGTGTGAGTCAGTGGCTGGGGCTGGGGAAGCACTGGGGAGGAGGCCACTTGGAGCACCGCCCTTGAAACAGGAAGCCTGGGAAGGAAGGCTCAGGTGGGAGTTGGTCCTGGACCCTTAGCCCCAGTCCAGGGACCAGAAGGAGGGCCTCATGAGAGCCCCTTGGGCTCTGTTATACTGCTCAGAGGAGCTGGACTCCAATCAGGAGCAGGCAGGCTAGACTTCCTGCCTCACTCCAAAATGCCATCTGGGCCTCTGAAAGCCCAGTGTCTTCTCCAGCCCACAGGGTGGCTTGAGTCCTCCATGCTGGTGCACTAGGTCCTTCATCTTCATAGGCCCCCAGGCAAGCTCAAGCCCAGCCGAACCCCTCCAAGTGGACTGCCTGCGCTTGGCCAGGGTGGGCTGGGGAGTCCTGTGGCTAGTTGGGTTGGGACGGCCGGTGGCCAGTGAGGGTCTGAGTCCTTATGCTTGGTGTGGCCAGGATGCAACTTCTGGCCCTGTAGTTACAGTTTGAGTTTCGCGCGAACAGGGGTGGGGTGGGGGGCCTTGGTGCCACCCAGGCAGGACTGGGCACGTCCTCCTGCGGCGGGCTAGCTGCTGAGAGCCGCCTACAGTTTCTCAGTCTTCCTCCCAGTCTGGCCAGAGAGGCCTGTGGCCCGTAAAGTCCCGCGCCCTGTGTCAGCATGTTAGTCAGACTCCTCAGCCTGCCAGGGTGAGCCACCGCGCCGCCAAGTCCCTATAAAGTCCCTAGTGTGGCCCATGAGGCCCATCGCCATAGCCAGGCCTGGAGCTGAGCTGTTGAGCTGCGGGTGTCAGCCAAGGGGCAGGGAGGGCACTCGGGACAGGAGAAGCAAGAACCAGCTGTGGCCTCTCGGATGGATGTCCTCTGAGCTGCCCGAGGCAGCCAGCGGCTGGGCCGGCTCCTGGGGAGCAGACACCTGGTGAAAGAGGCGCTGGATCCAGGGCCATGTCTGGGAAGCGAGGTCGAGCTCGAAAGCCCCGAGGCAGGAGGGCAGGCAGGGCCCAGCGGGCACCTGGGCAACAGGGCCCTGAGGCCGAGCCCCCGCCCCCCAACACAGGGGGCCCTCGGAACCAGGCGGGGGTGGCCCTGACACAGCACGTGACCAGCACCCAGCTGGCTCCTCAGGGACACTCCAGGGATACCAGGCCAGAGCAGCTACAGGCAGCCTGGAGGCCAGTGCAGGCCACTGCTGTGGACTCAGAATTGGTGGCAGCCCCTGAGCACATGGAGGGCTGTGAGGCTGGAGGCACTGAACTCCTGAGACTCCATGAGGTCCAGCTGTGCCTGGCCCAGGAGCAGCTGCTGCTGGAAGACCGGCAGCGGCAGGTCCAGATGCAGATGCAGATGCAGCAGCTGTGGCAGGAGGAGCAGCTGTGGCTGCAGCAGCTGCAGGAGGAGCAGCTGTGGCTGCAGCAGCTGCAGGAGGAGCAGGCCTGGGTGCACATGGAGGGGCTGCAGCTGGCTGTGGCCCTGGAGCAGCTGCGGAGTGAGGGCCTGGAGGCACTGCAAAGTCAAGGCCAGGTAAGGCCTGGAGGGCTGTGGGGAGGGGATTGGGCACAGTGACCGCTGGAGCATCCTCCAGATGTGTGGAAGCCCCAGGATGGCTGTGGGACCTGTGTGTACCCTTACGTCAAGGGAGGCTGGTGCTGAGACCTCCTAGTGCTTACTAGACAGGGGCCCCCAGGGGAGGGGACTTGTTTGGGGATGATGGTGTCCTCGCAGCAGAGCCAGGGACCAGGACAGAGAGCTGCGAGAGCTGTCTCAGGCAGCCTGCACACTAAGGCATGGGGGAAGGGCAGGTGCATGGTTGGCAGGCAGTAGTGGAACTGAGGGGCAGCCTCTGCCTCTACTCTCCTGGCTGGCTTCTAGTCGGGTCCTCCTGCCCTGCCTCCTGTTTACTGCAGTGCAGTGTCTGGGGCTTGAGATCACGGAGGCAGCACGCGACGCGGGCACCCATTATCCTCATTCCAGGAGGAAGACCAGCCTCAGACGCGGCTGGGGCTATTTTGAGTAACTAGATCTCACCCTGGCGTGGTATGGAGTCACCACCCCACCAGCTCCAGGAAATGTAGCAGCTCTCTGGAGTACAAAGGGTTGGGCCAGACACACTTCCAGGCTGCAGGGCTGCATCTGGGACCATATGGGTGCTCTTGCAACACACAGACTCCAGGCAGGCAGGGTGCAAGGAGCGACAGAGCAGGGATGAAGAAGATGGGTTTCGGAGGAGAGAGGTGACAACGACTGAAGGGTGGTCCCTTTCCTGATGTTCCCAGGCCCCAGGCCAGACAAGCGACATGTCTGGCACCTTTCTGCCTGGCAGTACTGTGGGGAGGAGGCTGGAGGCACGAGGGGACCATGAAGCCGAGTGCATGGACACACTTAGCATGAGAACTCCCAACCTGCACCTTGCGTCCCGACCTGCTTGGTTTCAGCCACCTGCCCCTCCAACTTCCTCTTGCCCCCTTCCCACAGCCAAAGGCCCTAAAACTGTGCTGCTCTGAGCGCTGTGTGCAGCCCCCACCCCAGCTAGAGGCTCCTGGGCTCTGAGCCATCAGTCTGGCACACCCAGGCCCAAGAGAGACTCCCCGGAAGTCTACTTAGAGGCATCCCTAGGTAGATGCCTAGAGGGTCTCATGGTCAGTGTCGGGCAATGCCAGGGAGGGCAGAGGGTGCACTCACCAGCAGGAGCTCGAGTCTTGGGCCCAGGGTGGGATGCCTGCCCCTTCCCCTTCTTACTGCTCATTCTCCTAGGGGTGGGAAGGAAAGGCCCAGGAAGCACGTGCTCAGGACTGCAGAAGGCTTAGCATGCTGCTCTGGCCTGAGCTGAACACACAGCAGGGACACGGGCCCTCTGGTGCGCTTCCCAACCAGCTCCCTGGCCCCCTCCCTGCCCCTGGTGATCTGAGTACCCGCCAGGAGTTTGAGCAGGGTGCATGGCAAGAGTGTGTCCCCTAAGACCCTGACTCAGCCTGTCCTTCCAGGCCCCCCAAGTCTGGGTTCTGGCACCAGACTCCAAACCACTAGTCTTCAGGCTGGAAAGCCTAGGCTCTGACCCTTGGGTCTGAGCAGAAATGCTCTGCAGGCATTTCTGAGCCCAATCCTTCCCCACTCTCCAACCACCTCGCTTCCTAACCTTGGCAGATGCTGATGTCTGCACCTGGAAGCAATATTGCTACCCCTAGTCTGCAGGTTCACCCTGAGTTCATTCCTTGGAGGAACCTCCCCTGCCTGCTCCTGGCTGGGTCAGAGACCTCCCACTGCCCCCCCCCCAGTCCTTCATTAGGGCCCAATGCACAGTCAGCCCAAGTGTGCAAATGCCTCCCTCGGTGCAGGTCTTACACCATGACTGTGCGGGAATCCCACCCCATGGATGAGGTGGGATGCCACAGGGGTTTGGTGAAATGGAGTGAGCCTGAAAATATGACCAAGAGGTGACTGAAGGCTGTCTGGAACAGACTCGGCCGGTGGCAGGGAAAGATTGATTGGATGGGGGTGGTAGGCAGGGGAGGTGGCTTGAACATGGTTGAGCGCGGCAGGGCCTCAGTGGGAGAGTGCCCTTAAGAGGCTCCAGGAGAGCTGCGGTGCACAAGCATGGGGAGGGCTGATGTGTGCATGAGGTCTCCTGACTGTGGGGGCTGCTGTCCAGTACTGGCAGCATCTCAGGGGTGTACAGAGAGGATCCTGTGTGTGAGGGAGAATCCCCTGTGTGGGAATGAGATCCCTCACCTGTGTGTGCAGGGTGATGTGTGTGGGAGCCGTCTACCGCGTCTGTGAGTCATCTGGAGTCCACGTGTACATTCGGGGTCCCATGTGTCTAGGGGTTGTTTGCTGGACCCCCTAAGAGTCTGGACATCAGCACATGCGTGGGGTCTGGTGGGCGTTCTTCACCTAATGCCAGTAGGTTCCAAGAGAGGGGCTGAGCCACGTGCAACGGGCCAGGGGGAGCTTGAGGTGGGAGGGGTCCCCGGTGTGCGCGGGGTCCCGGGGCGGGGCTGGGCGCCGCCCCCACGGCCTCACCTGCCTCACCTGCCTCGGGCCGCGCTCCGCGCCTAGAAGCCACGCCCCGCGCGCGGGGCCGGCCAGTTTCCTAGCAACCCAGCCGGAACTTCCGAGTCACCCCACTTCCGGGGCGAGGGTCAGGGGTCACACTCAGGGGCTCGGGCGTCCGTTCACCGATGGGCTCCAGGGGGCCGGGGGTCGCGGAGGGGGCGCCCCGGGGCCCGGGGGCGCGCCGGCCCGGGCGTGGGGGGCGGCTCGGCGGCGGCGGGGGTCCCGGCGGGGCCCGGGCGGCGGCGCAGGAATGCGGGCGCGGCGGGGTGGGGCCGCCCCGCCCAGGTGCTGCCCGGGCAGGCCGGGGCCGCGGCCGGGGCCGGGGCGGAGCGCGCGGGCGGGCGGGCGCGCCGGGGAGCGGCCGCGGGACGGACCGGAGCGCGAGGCCGCTGGGCGGCGGTGGGCTGCAGCTGCCCCTGGGCCGAGACCCCGCGCACCTGGCCAGGTAGGGCCGCGGCCGGGCGGGCGGGCCCCAGGCGTCCGATTGCGAGGGGTCCCCGCACGACACCCGCCCGGGCCGAGGCTGCCCGTCTGTTGCGCCCTCGCGGCCGACCTGGAGGCTGGGGACGTGCCCCAGAGAGTGGAGGGAGAGGATGGGGGTCGCTCACCCCCGTCGACGTCCCTGGACTGGGTGGGCAGGTGGGACGCTTGGCGCGGGGAGCGGCTGCTTTTCTAGGGAGCAGTGCCCACCTCTCGAGCTATACGCAACGACTTCCGGTCTGTGGGCCCCATCCCATATGAAGCCCACCGCCCTGTCCGCCGCCTCGGTTCCTAATTTCCTTCCCTGCTTGGCCACAGTCACCCAGACCCCCTGGGACCCTCCTTCCTGACCCGGGAACTCAACTGCCCGGTGGGAAGGTGGGTCTGTGCTGTGGCGGTGAAGGGACTGGAGGCTGCCTGCCTTGGGCCCGAGGCCATCCGCAGGTGATGGCTGCTGAGTCATTGGCTTGGGTAGGTTGGGACCCTTCCTGGGACAGGGCCCCAGGTGGGCAGACGAATAGGGGCGTGAAGGCTGGGCTCACCGCCGACTGGGGTGGTTACTTCCCAGTCCATAGTCCAGAGGGGCGTGACCATCCAGGAGTGGGGTCCCAGCCGCGTGTGCGTGTGTGTGTGTGTGTGTGTGTGTGTGTGTGTGTGCAGGCTCCTCAGCACAGGGTCCACAGGCTGGATGGATGGTCTTTGACTGAACATTACCTATTCCCAGTGCGCCTTACAGCATGCCTTCCTCACTCCAGGGAAATGTCCCCCTAAAGTGAACAAGCTGGTGCTCCGATAGTGTGGGCAGATGCCACCCATGAAGGCTGGGTGCAGTGTGAAGTCTGCCCAGGCTGACAGATGGACTGCCTCGATCTGTCCAGGGCAATGCCCCGCTACATCCCGCAGGCAGGAAGGAGAGACGCCTGCAGTCAGGGCAGTGCCCTGAAAGGAAGATCAGAGAAGCTCCACCTCGGGCAGGAGGACATGAGAGTGTCTGTTCCTCCCTCCTAGCTCTGTTATGTTTGCACTTTTAAGTTAATGTGTCGTGCATGCCCCTGTGAAAGGCAGACATCACAGCTCCTTGGTTGGTGTATAGTAGGGTCCCCAACACTTCCCCCGAGTTATCGGGCAAGTGTCAGGCATCCTGTTAGTATCACTCGGCCATACCTTGAGGCACACCTCTCTCTCGGGGAACTACCCCGTGCTTGCTAACAAGAGCAGGAATCGTGTGCCACTCTTCCTGGCGGGCTTCCCAGGTCACTCACTGCTCCCCTGTTTCAGAGACCTGCCGAGTTCCCGGATTGTCTAATGGCTTTTCCAGGGGCAATCCCCCCACCACTAGAGGGCAGAAGTGCTGAGTGGTGTGGAGATGGGAGGCATCAGGGAGCCCAGGATGAGACCTGTGGCTGCTGCAGAGGCTTCTAGTACAGCCTTGAGAGGGCGGTGACCCTGGAACTTGGAAAGGTCCCCGGTGCCATGGGCTGAACTTGGCAGGACAGGACTCTTAAGCAAGCAGAGAGCTAGGTCTGCCAGGGTGTGAAGTACAGGCCCTGCTGGGAGGTAATTGGCCCCAAGGGACTGTGGCCCAGGGAGGTTTTGCCTAAGATTGGATAGAGGGAAGTGGAGGGTTGGTGCTGGGAGAGGGGGTGATGGTGATGAACAGGCAAAATCTAGGAATCAGGGCTGGGAGGTCAGTGAAAGGGTTTGGGGGTTCGAGTGTGAAGTCCTGAGGATGTGGAGGAGGTGTGGCTGTGGCTTAAGGCCATCACCCCAGGATGAGTCAGCCCCTGCCCAGTGTGCTGTGCTCACCTTGGGTCTGTATGTCTTGCAACCCCTCCCATCTGGGTTGCACAGTACTGGTAACAAGCCAGAGCCCTCCTCTTCCAGGTGATGGGGACAGTACCAACTTTTTTTAGGAGTCTTCCCATTACTTGGGCAAGGGGGGGTCTCCTTTTAATTACTGTGGGTGTGTATGGGAGCACCACTTTGCATCTGGGTTTACATGAGCACTAGGGGATTGAACTTAGATCAACAGGCTTGGCAAGCAAGTGCCTTTAACTCTTAACTGTTGAGCTATCTCCCCAGCCCCAGTGCTAAATTTTCGAGTAGCTAAAATACCCGGAGAGAGGGGAGGGGCAATAAAAAAACAAATGTAAGCCTAAGGACCCAAGTTGATTCCCCAGTACCCATGTGAAACCAGTTGCACAAAGTGATGCATGCATCTGGAGTCTAGCAGCCGGAAAACCTGGCACTCCCATTCTCTGTCTCCCATCTCTCCCTGCTTGCAAAATAAATAAAAATATTTTTAATTTGCAAAATAAATAAAAATATTTTTAAAATGTTTGAAATAAGAAAAAGTAGCCGGGCGTGGTGGAGGCAGAAGTAGGAGGATTGCCGTGAGTTCAAGGCCACCCTGAGACTACATAGAGAATTCCAGGTGTCCTGGGCTAGAGCGAGACCCTACCTCGAAAAACCAAAAAAAAGAAAGAAAAAAGAAAAGAAAAAGCAAATAGAATCTCATACTTAATTATGTTTGTGTCTCATCCAACACATTTTTAAATATTTTTATTTTTAAAATATTGTTATTTGAGTCAGGCACGGTGGCACACGCCTTTAATCCCAGCACTTGGGAGGCAGAAGTAGGAGGTTCGACTTGAGTTTAAAGCCACCCTGAGACAGCCTGGGCTAGAATGAGACCCTGCCTTGAAGTCCCCCCTCCCCCATAAAGTTTTTTTTTTATTTGAGAGTTTTGGTGCACCAGGGCCTCCTGCTGCTACAAACTCCAGACAAGTGCCACTTGTGTATCTGGCTTAATGGCTACTTGGGAATCAAACCCAGACTGTCAGGCTTTGCAAAGCAAGTGCGTTTCAACGCTGAGCCCTACAGCCCTTAGTCTATTTTTGTAGGGTTGGGGCCCACAGAGTAAGTGGGGTCGTGAATGTTGTAACCCTGAAGAAGGGCTGGGTGGAGCTGTAGCCCCTGCCTGGAAGCTGAGGCAGACACTGGCAGTCTGTGAGTCCCTGGTGAAAACAAGGTCCCATCTCATTCCCAAGAAGGGAAATCAGGGTGGGGAACTAAAGCCTATGTCCCCCTAGGAGCATCCTTCCCAGGCATGGGCTGAATGAACCCAAGGTCTTGGATAACTCCTGTGTGAAGGTAGGGGAGATGGGCCCTGCCTCCCTAGTTAATATGTCTTCCTACTCTTCTAGGCCCCTGGCCCCAACATGGCCCGTCGCTCCCAGAGCTCCTCGCAGGGGGACAACCCATTGGCACCAGGGTACCTACCACCTCACTACAAAGAGTACTACCGCTTAGCGGTGGATGCACTGACCGAGGGGGGGCCAGAAGCCTATAGCCGCTTCTTGGCAGCCGAGGGGGCACCTGACTTCCTGTGCCCTGAGGAACTGGAACATGTGAGCCGCCACCTGAAACCCCCACAGCATGTCTCCCGGGAACCACCTGAAGGCAGCCCTCCCGATGTGGACATGGATGGCTCCTCGGGCACATACTGGCCTGTGAACTCAGATCAGGCTGTGCCTGAACTGGACCTGGGCTGGCCCCTGACCTTCGGCTTCCAGGGCACTGAAGTCACCACACTGGTACAGCCACCGCCACCTGATAGCCCCAGCATCAAGGATGAGGCTCGAAGGATGATCCGTTCTGCGCAGCAGGTGCATCGCCATGGGCCTGGCGGGTAGTGAGAGCCCGAGCTGGAAGAGAAGCGTGAGGGTGAAGGAGGATGAGCCGGGCTGGTGTTGGGGCTGGGGTAGAGCTGCAGCAGAGAGCCCAAGCTGTAGGAGAGGCTCCCTGCAGAATTCTTCCATGGTCACCCAGAACCTGATCTGCCCACACTGCAGACTGCACACACTTGCTTGCCCAGTGTCCGGAATTCAGGGGCTTTGGAATGTCGGGACCCTCTTAGCTGGCATTGGTTATTCATAGAATTCTCCAGACCTGCCCAGTGGGTCTTTTCCAGCTGAGAGCAAGCCCCACTGTCCCCTGCAAACAGTTGGCAAGCAGCAAGAAAGTTCGTTAAACCAGGAAGATGGGCTCATGCCCGTCCTAGCACTTGAGAGGCTGAGGCAGGAGGATCACTAGGAGTTGGAGGCCAGCCTGTACTACATTGTTCTAGGCCACTGTGGGTTAAAGTACTACAGACCCAGGAAGACTAGACTAAGGTAGCAGAACCAGGGGAAGAACCGTCTTCTGCTCCAACCTCAAGCAGGAATGCCCTTTGGGCCTGAGGTTCTGCCCTGACATCTGTCCTGGGGTCCAGGCATCTTACAAACCTGAGTCAAAGGAATTGCAGGGGCTCCGCTTGCTTTCACCCTCCAAATCACCTCCAAAAAGGAATAGGTCATGTGTCTGCCTCAGGCACCCTGATGGACCATCTTGTCAGTTGCCTTGTAACAGGACTTTTGAAGTTCGGAAAGACTCCTTAAACTACAAACCTTGATAATTATTAAATTATTACACTTATTCAGGGCAGTACTGAACCAAGAGAAAGGACATGGATACACCCATGTGGGAAGTGTACTTGGGCCTGGAGAGGAAGGAGGAGAGGGCTGGAGTGGGCAGAGAGCCCGCGTGGGAGTGGGGGCTGGGCTGAGGGAAGGCTTACCAGGGCAGGAACCTGGGAGTTGAGGAGAGATGGGCAGCCTTGCCCACCTGGTAAAGGGTCTATGGTGGGCTTTACCCTCACTCAGGTGAGTGAGAGAGAGCTGGCTGGATAAGCTGGATCCCATGCTGAACTCTGGTTCTGCTGACAGACCAGCGTGGTGTTCCCTCCTGACTGGCTCCCTGACTCCCCCTCAGCCTCACACAGGCCCCTTCCAGCAGCCTACCTTCTTCTGTTCACAGCCACTCTCCTCGAGTGGACGGCCGGCCACTCCATAGTGCTTTGGGTGATCCGGAGGCCTGCCTTTTGGGTGAGTATGGCTGGAGGGCCCCTGCCTCCCTCCTGACCGGAAGCCCGCTCCCCAGGTGGTGGCTGTGGTGATGGACATGTTCACCGACGTGGACCTGCTCAGTGAGGTGCTGGAGGCTGCTGCACGCCGCGTCCCAGTCTACATTTTGCTGGATGAAATGCACGCGAAGCACTTCCTGGACATGGCTGACAAGTGCCGGGTCAACCTGCACCACGTGGATGTGAGTAGGTGGGCTGGGGGAAGGGGGAGGGGCGAGCTCGGGAGACCTGACCTCGCTCTCGCCCCCCAGTTCCTGCGCGTGCGCACTGTCGCCGGCCCCACCTACTACTGCCGCACGGGGAAGTCTTTCAAGGGCCACGTGAAGGAGAAGTTCTTGCTGGTGGACTGTGCCGTGGTGATGAGCGGGAGCTACAGGTGTGCCCTGCCCTCCAGCCTCCCTCCCGCGGCTCAGCCCGCCAAGCCAGGTCCCCGCAGGGAGGGAGGGAGGGAGGGCGCCCGGGCTGTCGAGCGCTGCTCTCTCTCTCTCCCTCTCCCCTGACCCTGGCCAACCCGCCCACAGCTTCATGTGGTCCTTCGAGAAAATCCACCGCAGCCTGGCCCACGTGTTCCAGGGAGAGCTGGTCTCCAGCTTCGACGAGGAGTTCCGCATCCTCTTCGCACAGTCGGAGCCGCTGGTGCCCTCCGCCGGGGCGCTGGCCCGCATGGATGCCTACGCGCTGGCTCCCTACTCGGGGGCCGGGCCCCTGGGAGGCGTGCCCACGCCCTTCTCCTTCCCCAAGCGGGCGCACCTCCTCTTCCCGCCGCCCCGGGAAGAAGGCCTGGGCTTCCCCTCCTTCCTCGACCCCGATCGCCACTTCCTCTCGGCCTTCCGCCGCGAGGAGCCGCCCAGGATGCCCGGAGGTGCGCCGGAGCCCCACGCGGGGCTGCGGCCGCTCACGCGTCCGGGGGAGGCGGGTCCCGGGCCCGCGGGCGAGTTGGCGGGCCCGCGGGGCTTCTTCCAGGCGCGGCACCTGGAGATGGACGCCTTCAAGCGGCACAGCTACGGGCCCGACGGCGCGGGCGCCGTGGAGAACTTCGCGGCGCGACAGGTGTCCCGGCAAACGTTCCTCAGCCACGGCGACGACTTCCGGTTCCAGACCAGCCACTTCCACCGCGACCAGCTCTACCAGCAGCACTACCAGTGGGACCCTCAGCTCGCGCCCGCGCGCCCCCAGGGCCTGTTCGAGAAGCTTCGCGCCGGCCGCCCTGGCTTCGCGGACCCCGACGACTTGGCGCTGGGCGCCGGGCCTCGCTTCCCCGAGCTGGGCGCCGCCGACGGGCACCTGCGGCTGGAGTTCGTGCCGTCCAGCGCGTCTCGGGAGGTGCGCCACGGCTCGGACCCCGCCTTCGGGGCCGGCGCCCGCGGCCTGGAGCCCGCCGGGGCCTGGCGCCCCAACCTGGGCCAGCGGTTCCCGTGCCAGGCGGCGGCGAGGCAGGGCGCCGACACCGGCCCGGAGACGGAGCCCGAGCGCAGGGCTGGGCCCGAAGGACGAGCGGGGCTTCGCCACTGGCGCCTCGCCTCCTACCTGAGCGGCTGCCACGGGGACGAGGCGGGCGAGGAGGGCCTGCCCATGGACGCCGAGGCCGGCGACGACGACGCCTTCCCCTCCGCCTTCCGGGCCCCGGCAGCCTTCCCCGCCAAGGGACCGAGGCCGGGCTCGGGCAGCGGCGGCGGGGACAGCTCGGAGCGCGAGGGCCCCGACGAGACGGGCCTGGCGAAGCAGGACTCCTTCCGCTCGCGCCTGAACCCCGTGATCCAGCGCAGCTCCCGGCTGCGCTCGTCGCTCATCTTCGCGTCGCAGGCGGAGGCTGCGGGCGGGACCTCGGGCGCCGCCGAGAAGGTGCAGCTGCTGCGCAAGGAACAGATCGTGAGCGAAACTCTGGGGCCCGGCGGGGAGGCCGTGCGCTCGGCGGCCTCCGCCAAAGTGGCCGAGTTACTGGAGAAGTGCAAGGACACCGCCCGGGGCTACGGCGGGGCCGGGGCGCCCGTCACCGTCTCCAGCCACAGCAAGGCCGTCGTGTCGCAGGCCTGGAGGGAGGAGGTGACAGCGCCGGGCGGAGCCGGAACGGAGCGCCGCAGCCTGGAGAGCTGCCTGCTGGACCTGCGCGACTCCTTCGCGCAGCGGCTGCACCAGGAGGCGGAGCGACACCCGGGGGCCGCTTCGCTCACCGCCGCCCAGCTCCTGGACACGCTGGGCCGGGGCGGCACCGACCGCCCGCCCTCGCGCTTCCTCCCGGGCCAGGACCGCTCCGCGTCCCCGCCGGGGCGGCACAGCCCTTCCCCAGAAGGGCCCGGGGCGCCCCAAGTGCCTAACTGCGAGCCGAAAGGGAGCCCCACCCCGCCCCACCCGGAACGCAGGGGAAGCCCCCCGACCGCGGGATTTCCCGAACCCAGAGGGAGCCCCACCTCGCCCTACGCGGAGCGCAGGGGCAGCCCGGTTCCCCCGGTGCCCGAGCGCAGGAGCAGCCCGGTTCCCCCGGTGCCCGAGCGCAGGGGCAGCCTCACCTTCTCGGGGGAGTCTCCAAAGACGGGGTGTGCGGAGGAGGCGGGTGCCGGCCCCATGGAAGCCCTGCGGAAGGGCTCCCTCCGCCTCCGGCAGCTGCTGAGCCCCAAGAGTGACCGGCGTGGCGAGGACGAAGACCGCTTCCCGGTCCCGCAGGAGAACGGGCAGCCCGAGAGCCCCCGGCGGCCGTCGCTCGGCCGAGGCGATAGTGCGGATGCTGCTGCGGGAGAGGAGCGAGGTCCAAGAGCGCGCCTGGCTTCTGCTACGGCCAATGCCCTGTACAGCAGCAACCTGCGGGACGACACGAAGGCCATCTTGGAGCAAATCAGCGCTCATGGCCAGAAGCACCGCGGGGTCCCGGCCCCAGGCCCACCTCACAGCAGTCCTGAGTTAAGCCGCCCGACGGCTGCGGGAGACCTGGCTCCAGACATGTCCGACAAGGACAAATGTTCAGCCATCTTCCGCTCGGACAGCCTGGGGACGCAAGGCCGGCTCAGCCGCACCCTGCCCGCCAGCGCGGAGGAGCGGGACCGCCTGCTGCGCCGCATGGAGAGCATGCGCAAGGAGAAGCGCGTCTACAGCCGCTTCGAGGTCTTCTGCAAAAAGGAGGAAGCTGGCGGGAGCGGGGCCGGAGAAAGCCTGGCAGAGGAGGACACCAGGGACAGCAAGATCGGCAAGTTCATGCCCAAAATCCTGGGCACATTCAAAGGCAAGAAATGAGTCCTCATCGCTGCCGCCTTACATCCAGAGTACCTGTCTGGCCAAGGAGTCCCCTGCCTGCCCTTGTGTTCGAGTGGTGGCTGCCAGGCCCTGGTGTGAGATCTGGCTGAATGCCACCTGAGCTCAGCGACACTTGAACTTGACGACAGCATACTGCCTCTCACCCTTGGCATCTTCCCTGGGAGCTTAGTTTCTCCTTCCTGGTGCCCTTTTCCTCCCTTGAGCTCAGGTCTCCTCTGGGCCCTTATTCACCTCAGGGACCCCTTGCTATGTGCCTTATTTCCTAATTTTAAGGGGGTCTCATCACTTTGTGCCTCAGTTTCCTCTCAGCCTTTTGCCTCAGGGATGCTTTTCTCAGGATATGCCTAGCCTAGCCAGCCTCCTGGGTCTGCTACCTCTATCTGTTGACGGAGAGGGAGTCCCACCTCGCCCTACCTGGAGCGAGGAATGGGAGTCCCACCCTCCCCTCCATCTCCTTTCCTGGCTCTCTGCTTCCACCTGTCTCCTCGAGGCCTCTTGGCACTTTCTTGACATTCCCCCTCTTGCCATGGGAAGGCAGGGTTGGCTGTAGGCAGTTTGTGGGGAAGGGGCTGTCTCAGCCAGGTCTGTCCACCTCAGCAAATCCCTGGGTGGCGCCTGGGGAGGGCCAGCATGGAAAGCACAATAAACAGTCTGGGTGGACCCTGTGCGCCAGCCTCTTTAAGCATTTTGCATGCAGGTGGAAGCCCAGGACAAGGTGTGGCACAGTCTGTGCCCTAGCCGCTCACCCCAAAGCACGGCCCATTGCCCAGCACATCCCAGTTCCTTCCCTGTTCATCACAGCAGTCTGTCTGTCCAACTTCTGGTTTACCTCTGTCTTCCTGTACCTCCAGTGATTTTTAACTGATCTGCAATAACACTACCACCACAAGCTCAGAAAGACTTCCCGCTGTGAGCTGTTGACACTGGGCAGTATGTTTTTGCTATCTTCCCAAATGTGTGTGTGTGTGTGTGTGTGTGTGTGTGTGTGTGTGTGTGAGATCTCAAGAGGAAAAAGGCCACCAAGCAGTTTCTTCCAACTCGTCACAGGGTTTTGGGTGGCCCCTCTTCCATCATGACAGTTCATTGTTGGTTTCCCAGAGCTCCAGCTCTGGTAGGGGTGTGTAGCAATTATCTTTTTGTTGCTGAGACAAAACACTTGGCCAGAAGCAGCTTGTGGAAAGGAAGGGGTTAATTTGGCTTACAGCTTTAAGGGGAAAGCATTACAGAGCACTGCATCTTGCCATGTCAGCTGGGAAGCAGCAGTAAGAGTGAGCTGAACTCACAGTTAAGGGGGCTAGACGATGAAATCTGAAGGCCCACCCCTAATAACCACCTCCTCCAGCAAGGCTCCACCTCCAAAAAGCCCCACAACTTTCCAAATTTTTCGCCAGCTGGCATTAACTATTCAAAATACATAAGGCTACGGAGGACATTTTACACCCAGAGCATCACATCCTGCCTCTCACCCCCATAGACTCATGGCCACCTCGTGATGCAAAATGCATTCAGCCCAACTTTAAAAGTCCCCATCGTCTTTATTTGTCCCAACATTATTCAGCAATCTAAAGCTCAAAGTCACTTCTGAAACTCAAGACACTCTTGACTGTGAGCCCTGTAAAATCAAAACACAAGTTACATTCTTCCAACACATTCCCATTTCAAAAGAGACCATGTGGGCCTAGCAAGAGAAGATGACCAATGCAAGAGTAAAAACCAACAGGGCAAACAGCAGATCCTGCAGCTCCATGTCTGGCACCTGGGACTCATGACGAAATCCTCTGGGCTCCAAAAGGCTTGGGCAACTCTGTTCCACCAGCTGGGCTCGCAGCCCAGGCAGAACCCACCTGAGCCTGAAGCTTTACTTGGTGGCCTTCCCATAGTCCTGGCATCTCAAAAATTCTGGGGTTTGCACTGCAACCCATATTTCATCCTCACAGCTCCATGCCATGGCCTCCGTGAAGACAGTATCACCCTACTTCATATCACCGACTGGTCATCTTTACATCTTTCATGCCATCCTGCTCCACATTTTCCTCTGCCAAACACACCAGTCCATTACACTTAAGTTCAGCTTTGCTCAAGTTCTTAGGACACAGGCAGAACGCAGCCAGAATGTCACACAATCTGCCTGTAACACAGTTTCTGAAAAAGTTCTCTTGCCCTTCTGAAATCTTGTAAACTGAGTCTCCATAGTTCATACTTCTCTCTAAATTATAGTCTTTCTTTTTAAAAAATATTTACCAGAGAGAGAGAGAGAGAGAGAGAGAGAGAGAGAGAGAGAATGGGTATGCCAGGGTCTTCTGCCACTGCAAACACATGTGCCACTTTGGGCATCTGGTTCTATGTGGGTATTGGGGAATCAAATTCAAAATGTTAGGCTTTGTAAGCAAGTGTCTTTAATTGCTGAGCCATCTCCCCAGCCCTCATTATATTCTAATTAGAATCAGGCTCTGCTACAAGGTTACAAGTCCCTCCATATTTCTGCAAACTAATTCTAACAGACCAAAAGCTACATGGATAGGCCTATCACACTAGTGATCCTACTTTTTGGAACCAATTTTCTGTTGCTTGGACAAAACACCCAACCAGAAGTAGCTCATAGAAGGAAAAGGTTTATTTCAGCTTACAGCTTCGAAGGCAAGTTTCGCTGTGGCAAGGAAAGCATGGCAGAAGAGCCAGCCAGGGGATCACATCCTGTCACATCAGCTGGGAAGAAGCAGCAAGAGATGAGCTCACACTGTCAAGGAGCTGGGCGTTAGAGTCTGAAGGCCTGCCCAGGGACCATCTCCTCCAGCAGGGCTCCACCTCCCAAAGGCCCCGCAACTTTCCCAAACACATGAGGCTGTGAGGGACAGTTCATATTCAGACCACCACAGGGTGACAGCAGGAACTTTGAGGCAGGTAGGAAAGATCCTGTGGGAGCTGGATGAGCTGGAGGGTCTGGTCATGTGCATACTGCCTAGCTTGTCTTAGGACACATGGCCTGGTGTCTTCAGTCACTGCTCAAATCCATCGCACTCTGCCCTTGGAGAAGCTGAGGCTGGCGGTCTGTCCTAGGGATCTACACCTTGCTGAGGACATTTCCTGAAACACAGTGTTGTGTGTTCTGATGTTAACAGTAAAATCATACAAGATACTTCAACATTTCCCCAAACATATCTAACCACTCAATTCATATGGTCACCTTCAGTTTCCCTTGAAAACGCTGCCATGAGTCCCTGTGAGGAGCACCCAAAACTCCTCACACCTGTATTAACACCCCTCCTGTACCACCCAAACCCTCACAAATTCTTACCTCGGAGCCCTCCATGTAGACACCGTGTGGCTACTCACTCTGGCCCAGCCCACCCTGGCCCTCACCCCAATATCCTCATGGTTCCTTCTTGTCAGCACCTTGAGACGATGCCTCGGGCACTGAGCCCATCAGCCATCATTTCCCTCAGAAGACCAACCTTTTGACCCCAGCTCATGGTTGGTTCCTGACATGTTGAAATCACACCCATTCTCTCCCAAGACCAGTTCTTTGCTGCCTGAATCAGCGTCGTCCAGGTCCAGCACCACTGCTCTGCAGGATTGGACTCTACCCCGCTCTCCCTGTGCACACCTGTCTCTCCCAGCATTCCCCCAACTGTGGACAGCAGCTTCAGTCTATGAGCTCCTGCAGCCAGGCTCTGGAGAGTGGCCTTCCTGCATCCTGGGGTCAGATGCCATGTGGAACACCTGTAGCACCACTAGGTCCCTATACACTCACTGCCTGAACTCACAGCAGCTCTGCCCAGTGGTGCCTGACAAGACCTTCAAGGTGTTGTCACACCACACCCCTCCCACCAAGACCTGAAGACAAAGAGCAACTGGCCACTGTGTGGATGGGGGTGGGCTGCAGATGACAAAGGGGGTGACTGTGGCTAGTGACAGCCCCCTCCTCGCTCCCCTTCTCCCTTTGGTTCAGGATCACAGAGTCACACACTGCCTGGCACCCAGGCAGGAATGGCTCTGCAATCCTTGCCCCACAGGCCCATCCCGAGGCAGTTTGTACCCTGAAGCAGCTTTAGGCTGGGATTTGGTGGTGCTCAAGGGCAAGCCAGGTGGCAGGCACCAGGACAGTTGTGGACAAAGGACAAGAAACTGGCCTTGAGGTGTGAGGTGCCCCCCACAGGCCAGGCTTAGGTGGCAGTCGCCTAGGGGGAAGTGCATTGAGCTATGTGGGCAGAAGCCACAGGAAAACGGCAGACTAGACCCATTCAACTTTTTACTGGGCACAGGATCTATGCATGGGATAGAGGTTCTGGAGGGCAGAAGCGTCCTCAGAACAGGGCACCCTCAGATATGAATGGGTGAAAGATGGCTAGCTGGCCTGAGACAAGACTTTATTGGAGGAAATTCTCGGATCTGGGGTGGGAACCTCTGTCTGTTTCCCCAAGGAGGCGGGTGAGGCTCAGAGAACCTAGCCAGAACTGGAACATAGAGGGGCAAAGGAGGGAGAGCACAGGTCACGGTGGGCAGGTTGGTGTGGTCACGCACGCGGTCCAGGAAGCAGGGGCAGGCGGTCCAGCGCAGAGCGGCACACGGTCCCGTAGTCCTGGGAGTAGCCGCCAAGTGAAGCTCTGGCGGCGCCCTGGGCCCCCTGGGAGGCAGAGGTGCCAAACATCCTCCTGCCTGGCCTGGGCTCCAGAGCCTCCTGGGGGTGGCGGGGAGGCACCTGCTTGAAAGTGTGGATCATGGTCAGGAGGGAGCTGAGAGAAGGAGGGCCTCCCCCACCCCCAGGGAGGACTGGGGTTCACCCTTCGAGCAGCAGCCCTGGGTCCATGGCCCCGGGGAGGGTCACTGCGGATCAGGGCCTGATTGGCTGCCTGGGCCGCGGCCTGTGAGGTCAAGGAGGGCTCCATCACCTTCACGCTTGGCTTCACCTGGAAGGGGTGCGTGGGGGTGACGCGTAGATCCATCCGTGTGAGGGCTTTCCCACACCCACCCCACCTCGACTTACCCCTGAGGGTGCCAAGGGAGGCTCGGCTGTGGCCCCGGGGGGCCTCTCCCCCTTGTCTGGAGGAGGAAAGTGGAGCAGAGAGGCTGTGTTCTGCGTGGGCACTTCTGTGGGGTGGGTCGGAAGGGCCCAGGGTTAGTGTCCGCTGCTCAGGCCCATGTCCCACGCAGAAGGGACCAGGAGCATCGTTGCGCGTGGGAGGCAGGCAAGGCTCACCCACGTGCTCGGGATGACTTCCAGGGCCACTCTGAGACCTGGGTCCACGTTTCCTTGAAGGCATCTCCGCAGGGACTTGGGGGAGGACTCCGGGCTTGAGCGAGAGCCTCCGGGCCTGGGCGTCCCCCGGGCCCTCCGCCCGCCGGCAGCGCCGGTTCCCCGTCCGCTCCAGGATCATCTGCAGGACGGGAGGGGCGCTCAGGGGTGGGATGGGGGCACCGGGTAGGCAGACTGGGGGAGGCCGTCCCGAGGCCAGGCACCTGGTAAAGATGGCTGCGATACTCCGGTGCCGAGAGCCGGGCTCCTTCGTTCACCGGGAGCCGCACGTCGGAGCCCCGCGTCCACTCGTGGTCGGGGCAGTGGAATCTGCGGGTGGAGCCGGACGCTGGGTGGGTTCCCGCCCGCGTCCCCGCCCCGCCCCGTCCGCCCCACCTCTGAACGTAGGGGTGCTGCAGCGCCTGCGCAGCGCTGAGCCGCTTGTCCGGGGCAAACACCAGGAGTCGCCTCAGCAGATCGAGGGCTTCTGCGGGGGTGTCTGCAGGCAGGAGGGCGTCCAGCGTCTGCCGTGGCCTGTGGACAGCCGTCGGTCATCTCTCCAGGGACCTCACCCGCGGCCTCATCCCAGATCTCACTCGAGTCCTGCCAGGGTGGGTCCCCCTCCGACCTCCTCCTTTAGAACACAGAGCCTCTCTCCCTCCTCCCATCTCTCTGCCAGTCTCCTGGATTTTAGCACGGTCAAGCTTGCTGATGTTGGGGCTGACATCGGGAAAGCAGGGCTCCCCCTCCCCATACATCTAAGCATCCTGCTCACCTGGATCCCAGGCTGGGCAGAATCAAGGCACTGTAGCCTGAGCCAAGGGCCTGGAGCTCTGGGGGTAAGTGGCAGAAGGAGGTATGAACAGAGAGGCCCGGTGAAATGGAGAAGCTGGGGCACCAGGAAGGGAGGCTGCATGTGAGGGAGCAGACTGGGGCCAGCACAGGGACTAGTCTCTCAGAGTTTGTGGTCTACGGGGCCCAACCGTTAGCACCAGTAAGTCTATTAGTACCCACAGCTGTATGCACCCTCACGAACTCTTAATATAGAAGCATGCGCACACACATCGAAGCTAGTGCCCCACCTCCCTGCCTCTACCCAAAGAAGCAGAGACCTGCAGAGAGCGGAGGCATGCATCCCACCAGGTCCTGTGGGTGTCCCCCTACTTGTGGCTTTTCTTGTCTCTTCCCTCAGTATCTCAGCTCCCTCACCTAGCTCCCAGCACAGCAAGTGTTCACCCCTCCCCTCACCCCTCTGCTGGCACTTCTTGTCACTTCCTGTCCCTCCTTCTGGTCTCTGTGGCCAGTCCTACCCCCCTGGAGCCATCTGCCCGTCTTGTCCTGGCCTGTGAGGTGCTATCTACCCAGCTGTTCCTTCTGACCCTTGGCATCCTGTACCTAGGGGCAGACTGCTGAGTTTGGGATACCAGCACACATGCTCACCCTCCATGGAGGGTGGTGAGATGGTTTTCAAGATCAGCTCCAGCTGGTGGAGGGTGGATGTGCCTGGGAACAGTGGCTGCCCTCGCAGCATCTCTCCCAGGATGCAGCCCAGGCTCCACATGTCCACCCCAGGGGTGTACCTGGTGCAGAAGAGGTGTGGGCAAGGGGGATGGGTAGAGAGGCAGAATGAGAGTTCTGGGACGGGGCATTAAGGACCCAAATGGACCTAAGCAGGCCCAGGTTAAAGAATTCCCTGAGAGACCAATAGAGAGAAGGTAGGGTGGGCATCTGGCTGTTACCATCTCGAGGACAGTAGCAACTCTGGAGCTCGGTACCAGCGTGTGGCCACATACTCTGTTAGGGCCTGGCCCTCTGGCCCCTCGGAGAGGTCACTCAGTGAGCGAGCCAGGCCAAAGTCACAAAGCTTCACCCGGCAGGAAGCATCCAGGAGAACGTTGGATGGCTGGAAAAAGGAATGGGCTGAGGCCCAGTGGGCCCAGTGCACAAGGGTGCCTGGGCCCCTGATGGTGAAGCATGGGTCCAACCTTCTGGTCCCGGTGGATGACGCGCCCTGAATGGATGAACTTGGTGGCCAGCAGCAGCTGGTAGAAGATGCAGCGTTTGTGGACGTCCTCTAGGAGTCTGCCCTTCTGGATGACCGCATTCAGGTCGGTGTCTGGGGAGGGCAGGATCCAGGGAGGAGGGGGAAGAAGGCAGGACTGTTCCACCTTGAGCCCGACCTGCCTGGCACCTGCCATCCTCTCCATCCTGCTCACTGTCCGTAGAGCCACAGACGTGGGTGGAAGGATTTATAAACTACTCCACATTGCCCTTGTTTCACAAGATGAGTGAAACAAAAGGGACCAAAACCAGCCAACCAAGCAAACAGCTGTGTCCTGTGCCCCAGGGTAAGGTAGTCTCCACCTGGATCCAGGTGCTGGCCCTTGCCAGCTGTGTGCTCAGGTTCAGGGGACAGAAAGGGTGCCTGTCATGGCAGAGGAACACACAGGAAGCCAGACCACCATATGGGGCTTGGGACTTGTCTAGGCCTCACTCACCCATGAACTCAAATACCAGGTAAATGTCCCTGTCATTCTCTGCTGGGATCACATCGAGCAGACGGACTATGTTGGGATGGTCCCCAAACTCCTGAGAAGAGAGGCGCGGCTGTGCTCTGGGCGCCGGGACAGCTTTGCCCTTGTCCACAGAGACGGGCGTCGGGGGAAGGGACGCGCAGTGTGGCTTGGGCCACTCACCTGGAGAAGCACGACTTCCCGGAAGGTTCTCTATAAGAGACAAAAACACTCTTTTTTTGGGGCTGATGCTTGTTACACAAACACCCCTCCGCCAGACATCCCAGGAAAGCTGCCGTGAGAGGGATCCCAGTTATGGTGAGCCTCTTGCCTC
Organism: Zapus hudsonius; assembly: GCA_004024765.1. Taxonomy (NCBI): domain Eukaryota; kingdom Metazoa; phylum Chordata; class Mammalia; order Rodentia; family Dipodidae; genus Zapus; species Zapus hudsonius. The sequence goes on along the minus strand of PVHP010010752.1, from coordinate 14,502 downwards.
CCTGCTCCCCTTCTTCCTACCATGCCTGGCACCGGCTTACCTGGGCATCCATCTGGTCTCTAAAGGCATCAAAGATTTTCTTGATGGCAACCACCTCACCAGTCCTTCGATCCACTGCCTTCCACACGATGCCATAGGCCTGAGGAGCAAAGGGTCCGCTTGCTGGGCACAGGCCAACCTCCGCCCATTCCCCCCAGTTGCCCTATCTGCCCCTGGGTCCTGAGATGGGTCAGAATGTGATGAGCCCCTTCCAGAGAGGGCACCGAGCAACACAGTAGGGTGAGAGGTTCTGGTGGATGGGTCTCTGTTGAACATGAGGCCACAGGTGGCTACTTCTGGCCAACCCTGAAGCCCATCTGTCTCGGGGTGACCTTTGCCGTTCCAGCCACCAAGGCACTGGGGTCCTATCTTCACTCCATCGTGCCTGCTTTTAAAAAGCCAGCTTGGGCCAGACCCCTCACTTCCTCCCCTGCTGGGCTACGCTGGGCCAACTCTCCCACATCTCCTGTAGAGCATACCTGCCCTCCTAGTCTCCCTGCCACTTCTGTTGCTCCTCCCCAAGTGGGCAGGGCCAGTTTGTAAGCTGCAGAATCAATGACTTCAGAAAGTCCACCGTATTCTCCAGATCCTGCCACACCATGGGACCCCTCCTCGTTCCCCTATCCCCATCTCCAGGCTTCAAACCTCACTGTGAACCAGGGCCTTTGCACTCACTGTTCATTCCATCCTGAAGGCCACCCACCATGCACTGGAGACCAACATACCCACACACATTCACAGCCCATAGGTCCACACACTTTTGCAAACAGGAGCACCCACTCTTGGCCTTGCTTATGTGCTGGCGAGCCACGCTGGCATTTGCTCTCGGTTTCAGTCGCTCACGTGGGCCAGGCCTCCCCGACCGCACCGTGGGCACCAGATCCTCTCCTCTGAGACCACCTGGGCGAGTACCTGCGTGTCCCTCCGCTTGCTTCAGGAAACGGGCCCAGGAGCCTCCGAGGAGGCAGCTTGTAGGCCAGGAGCCAGCGTCCACCGGAGGGGCTGCCCACGCCCTCGGGTGGCCTGTCCCCCCGCCGGGGGCCCCGCGCTCACCCCCTTCCCCAGCCGCCGCTTGAGCAGGAACCTCTGGGCAACGTGGCGGTCCACGTCGGCGGCGCACATGCCCACCGGTGGACGACGGCTCCCAGGGTCGCGGAGCCCGAGCTGCACCTGTTGATCCGTTGGCTTGGGAACCGGCGGCGGCGGCCCTGGGCTGCGCCTGCGCCGGAGGGCGGGGTCTGCGGTCGGGACCCGCACTGGCTGCGCTCGTCCCGGGCGGGCCGCCCGCCCGGCCACGCCCCCGGGGTCGCTCGGCTCCGTGGCTCCGGGTCCCGGGTCCTCGGGGCTCCGTGCCTCGCAGCCGCCCAGCGCCCTGGAGGCCCGAGGTGCCCTGTCTGCAGGTAGCCTTGGTTTCCATTCCCAGCACCCTAATAGATGCGGATTAGACATCCTACTGGCAATCGTGGACTCGGAAAAACCAGGCGACACGCCGGAGATGTAGGCCCAAGGTGCCAATTGAGGGGCAACAGAGCTTCAGGGAGAGCTTGGAGCCCTGCCATCCACAGACTTCAAACTGCCTATCCGCAGGCAGTTGAGGTTTCAGATCTGCTCCAGATCTGTGCTTGTGTAACATACAGAGAAAATGAATTACCAGAATCAAAATCACAGTCACACAAAAGTCTGATTTATTTACTTGATTCTATGGTAAAAATCGCCCTTGCAGCCGGGCGTGGTGGTGCACGTCTTTGATCCCGGCACCCGGGAGGCAGAGGTAGGAGGATCACCATGAGTTCAAGGCCACCCTGAGACTACGTAGTGAATTCCAGGTCAGCCTGGACTAGAGCGAGACCCTACCTCCAAAAAGCAACAACAACAAAATCGCCCTTGCTCCAGCTTAGCTTTTCCTGTCCTTTCCTGCCGTACTTCCTGGTCGACCTGCCTGGACAGAAATGAAAGCATATGTCCCCCACAGCTCCCAGCCAATGCCCGAAACAACCCACATTGCAGCACTTGGAATGGGAAGGGGGGAGTAAACTGGCCCAGGCACGCAATGGAAAACGACTTGGCAATGACAGGACGAAAGTAATGACACAACAACCTGGAAGCACCCCAAAGTCATGTTTGACATAAACCAGCCAGGTGCCCCTTGGGGAGAGTAACCCTGAATAGTTCCATTATAAAATTCTAGAAAATACCAGCTACAGGTCAGTGGAGGCTCCAGTGTGGGTGGAGGCAGAGACGGACTGCGAGTGGTGACAGAAATGATCAACTGTGGCGAGGGTGCTACTGACATCAGCACTGGATCGCATGTATTCACGTGAGTATGTGAAGTTTGCACTCCAGTTATACCAGGCAGATTGGGGGGTGCCGAACACATCAGTGAAAAGGAACAAAAAGAAAGGAGAATCTGGGTGTGGTAGCACGGACCCTTAATCCCAGCACTCAAGAGGCAGAGGTAGGAGGATCACCATGAGTTCAAGGTCACTCTGAGACCACATAGTGAATTCCAGGTTAGCCTGGGCTACAGCGACTCTACCGTGAAGGAGAAAGGAAGAAAAGAGAGACAGAGAAAGAAAAGAGAGAAAAAGAGAGAGAGAAGAGAAAGATTTCTGGTCCCTGGGCCCCTCCCTCCTCCGGGACATGGTGGTTTGAATGAGGTGTCCCCCAGAAGCATGTGTTCTGAATGTTTGCTCCCCAGCTGGTGGAGCCTTACTGGAGGAGGTGTGTGGCTGGGAGTGGACCTGAAGGTTTATTAACCATAGCTTGCCAGTGAGTTCAGCTCACTCTCCTGCTGCTGTTGTCCACCTGCTGTGGCAGAGGTGGTGTCTAGCCTCGGCTCATACCATGCTCCCCCTGCCTTCATGGAGCTTCCTATCATGACTGTAAGCCAAAATAATTTTTAAAAAAGCCTTTCCTCCCATCAGATGCTTTTGGTTCTGTGCAAGGTGTGAACAGCCAGAAAGCTGGACCAGGTACACGAAGCAGCTGTCCACTTAGTGGACCAGCAGTGCAGGCCTACGGGCTCCTCACAAACATCAAATCCCACCACCCTGTGGCTTCTGAGCTAAAGCCAGGCAGGATGGGGAGAGGGCTCTTGAGGCCAGGCGAAGAACAAGTGGCTGACAAAATTCCCTGAAATTGCAAAAGGAGGGAACATCCCTCTCCCTCCTCTCTCATTCTCTCAAATAAAATAAAATTTTAAAAAATTAAAAACTCAAGAAAATCCAAGCAGTAAATGAGTCTGCCTCTCAGTATAATTTTTATCTTCTGAATTTTGTAATCATTTGTTTTGTATGTGTATGTGTGTGTGTGGGGGGGGGGTATTCCATGTGCACATGGAGGTCCGAGGATTACCTCAGGTCCTCCCTTCTCACCTTTGAGACGAGGTCTCTCGTTTGCCTCTGGGAAGGCCAGGCTAGCTGGCTCGAGAGCTTCAGGCCTCTCCTGACCCTACCTCCCATTGCCATAGGTGTGTTGGGATCACAGACACATGCACCACTGGGTGTCTGGTTTTACATGGGTGCTGGGGACCCAAATAAAAGATACAGGCCTCATCTAGCCGTAAGTAGAAAAGTTCCATCCCTGATGCCCTTAAGAATGAGGAACAAAACATCTTAGGAGACTTGATAACCACTAAACAAGGCAGGCGCCTTCAGGGACAGACTCGTATCAATGAACCTTCAAACTATCCTTTATTTTCAGCCTAAACTTTGTGGCATGACTGAGCATGCTCAGAAGCATTCTTGTCCATCACTTAAATCTTTTAAACATGTGCTTTGTGACCTTGAACTAAGCAGATTAATGCACACCTTAGAGATGGGCCAGCCCTCCTAAAATGTATGTTTGTCTATAGCCACCCCACTCTTAATGTGCCTGGTCTGTCTACATACATACATACATACATACATACATACATACCTGCACACATACACATACATGCATGCATACCTGCCTGCCTACTCGCACACATACATGCACGCACACATATATACAGACATACCTACACTCACACACACATACCTGCCTGCGCGCATGCACACATACATGCAGGCAGGCAGGCACACACACATACTCCTTGCATAACAGCTGGGACCTCCTCTTCCTTCATCACCAGCCTCCCAGGACTCAGGAGTCCACTTGCACATAGTCCCCACCTCCTGTGCATTAGCCCTGTCCCTCCCACTTGTGGCATATCCCTGGCCACACCGTGTGGTCTGAGCCCCTCCCAGGCCCAGGGTCACATGAGTGGGCTCACGGTCAAGCTCACCGCCCATTTCAGTTCATTTTAGTTCTCCTCAGCCTAGTGAGACGCACCTGGTGGGCAGCTGCAGCAGTGGTTCCAAAGTGGCCCCTCCTCTCTCCTGACCCCAGCATGGGCTTCAGACACAGGTGGCTCTTATTCGGGAGGCCCTTTAGGAAGGTGCATGTAGGTTGTGGACATAGGGGTCTCTGAGGTCCTAAGTTTGGAGGCTTAGATTTGGAAACGAAGGTGCTCACTGGCACACCCTCACGGCTGCCTGTCAGGGTCTCCAGCCAGCATGCACAACTGAATGGGGTATTATCATCAGGCCTGTGCTCAGCTATGACCCTAAGCATCTTCCTGTTCATCGCCTTCTGCCCCAGAAAGCTGGTAGGCACACCTGGGGTCCCCAGAAGGGTGGACCTGGACCAGCTGTCTTGGGCAAGGATGACCAAGATCCCAGCCCAATGGTCCCCATCAGCAGCCTCCCTTAATGCGATGGCCCCTCTGACTTTGGCAGCAAGACTGAATTCTGGGTCACCTCACTATATGGAGTCCCCTACTCCTCCTGCCCCATACACCCACCAGAAGCTCCTCTGGCTGGGGTCTGTCCTTGAACCTAGTAAGGTGGTGGCCGCACAGCCATGGCCTTTATTGAACTGAGCATCAGAGAAAGAGGGCAGGTGATCCTCTCCCATGGAAGCCACAGCCTGGTGGAGTCTTGTCTAGGCTGGCATCCGTTCCCAGTTCCCTGGCCACGGAGGGAAGGGTTCTTGCCGAAGCTCAGTGGAGGTGGGCACAGGCCTTCAGGAATATAGAGAGAGGATGGTTCCAGTTAGACTCACAGCACAGGAACAATGAGGCCCAGAACACCGGGCTTTGCCCCAGCAGAGGCTGCACTGGGTAGACGAGCTTTTCTGGATGTCACATTCTTGCCTGTATTCCCTTTCACTGCTGTGACAAAATCCCTATAAGAACCTGAAAGGAAGAAAGATGTGGGCCTGGTGGCGGTAAGCCTGAATTCCCAGCTACTTGAAAAGCCGAGACAGAGGATCACAAGTTGAGGCCTGCTTGGACGACAGACTGAATTCACGGCATCCTGGGAAACACAGTGTGACCCTGTCTGAAGATAAAACGTAGGGTGGGAGAGCTGGCTTGGTGGGTAAAAGCATTTGCCAGGTAAGAATAGGGGCCTGATTTGCATGGTCATGCATGCCTCTAACCTAATTCCTGGGGAGGGGAGCACAGGGATAGGACGATCACTGGGGCTTGTTGGTCAGCCAGCCTGACCAAAAACAGCAGCTGGGTTTGGGTTTAGTTTGGGTTGAGTGAGAGACTATCTCAAAGAACCAAGTGGATGAGCAATAAGAACACCCAACATTCTCCTCTCGCCCCTGCATGTATACACACAGGCGCGCACACACACACTACGCACACAGAAAAATTAAAAAGGGAAGAGTGGTAGAGTCACTAGGTTCAACGCCCAGTTCTGTAACACTAAATAAATATGTATGTATGCATGTATGGTGGCCTTAAGAGGTTTCAGACCATGGCCACTTGACCCCATTGCTGTGGGTCTGTGGAGAGGCAGGGTGTCAGGACAGAGGTAACATGGTGAAGCAGAGCTCCTTAACCTTCCACAAGCAGAAAGCAAAGAGGAGTGACGGGATGGAGTCAGGGCCAAGATACACCCTTTAAGACAAGCCCCAATAACCCACTTCCTCCAGCTATGCCCGCCTTCCACAGTTCCACAGTGCATTCAGCTTTCAGAGCCATTGATCAGGTCAGAGCCACCAAGATCTAATCGGCTCTGAAACACCCTCGCAGGCCGCCCCCACAGGTGTGCTTTGCTAATTCCTCGGGTGGCTTGTACTAGTTGGTGTTCTCATTACTGTGAGAAAATACCCGACCAACGCAACCTAAGGCAGGGTTTACTCTAGCTCACAGTTTGAGGGGACAGTCCATGGCGATGAGGAAGGCATGGAGGGCCATTACCTGTGCAGTCAGGAAGCATGCTGATACTCAGCTCTGGGTTTTAGTGTGTGGCTTGGAAAAGTCAGAAGACAGCCTCGGGCGTCATCCTCAAGAATGCTATTGACTCGGGCTGGAGAGATGGCTCAGCGGTTAAGGCACTTGCCTCCAGTGTCTGAGGCCCTGGGTTCAATTCTGCAGGACCCACATAAGCCAGAACCACAAGGTGGTGGCCCTGGTGCGCTCTCGCGCTCTCTCTCTCTCTCTCTCTCTCTGCTTGAAAATGAATAAATTTTTTTTAAATGCTATTGACTCTGTTTTGTTTTGTCACCAATTAGTCTGGGCTGGCTGGCGTCCCTGCCTCCCTGTGCTGAGATTCCAGGTCCTCAGGATGTAAGGAGACAAAGCAGACACAGATTCAAGTTACCTGTCGAAGGCGGACAGCAGGCTGAAGCTCTAGCAGGAAGAGGCCCAGCCCAAAGGGCGGCTCCTCCAGACCCCAAAGGACAGCTGTGTCTTCCAGTCAAGACTGAATCCAGGAATGGCGCGTCTCCAGAGACGCAGGAGCAAAAAGGGAGACGGCCAAACCCCTGGCGAGTCCCACCTGGGCCGCAAGGGGGAAGCCCGAAGGTGCTGAGCAGGGGAAGCTGAGCGGGTGCGGACCTGGGGAGAGGTGCTCCGGCCACACAGGCGCCCCTCCCCCGGAGGCCCCGGGTCCCCTGAGAGACGAAGCATCGCGGCGGGAGCTCGGGGCCCGGAGGACGGGAGACGGCGGGCCTCGCGGGCTGCAGAGCCGCTCTGGCGGGAAGCCGACGCCGGCCTGCTCCTGCGCCCGCGCTCCGAAGCGAGGTGGCTGCGGGCCCTGAAGAAGGCTCCGGGCGGTTGCGGGAGCAACGAGGTTCGGCGGGGGCAGCGACTAGGTTCCGTCTCCATAGAGCCGGGCCGAGGCGACGCCAACGTTCCTAACGGAGGACGCACGGGACCCACGGCCAGAGGGAGCCCGGAACTCAGGTTGGCCGCGGGGCTCCACGCCCACTCCTCCTGCCCCAAACCTCGGAACCCCGGGCCGCGCCCCTCCCGAGGACCCCGGGCCTGGAGTCGAATTTCCGGGCTGGGGCCAGGGAGGCGCTGAGCTGGGGCGCGGGCGGGCTCCGGGAGCCGAGTCATGGCGCCCAAGAAGAAGCGCGGGCTGAACGCGGGGCGGCAGCCGGCGGACGAGGGCGGCGAGCCGCCGCTCTCCGAGCATGCGCAGTACCTGCAACGCGAGTGCACGCTGCTGTCGGAGCAGCTGCAGGCCTGCGAGCAGCGGGTCGACGAGGTGCTGCAGGACAACGCCTCTCTGGACCGCGAGGCGGTGCGCCTGCGCGAGGAGAACCGGATCTACGCGGGCTACTTGAGCGCGCACGAGCAGCGCGCGGCCAACAACATCGTGGGGCTGGACGATAAGAACCGCGTGGACTTGGCGCAGATCCGCTGGCAGCAAGCCGAGCTGGCTTCGCTCTACCAGGGGCGCGAGGAGGGCGTGCGCGCGCAGCTGCAGGACATGGCGGCGCGCGCGGAGCACATGGCGCGGCAGGTGCAGGAGCTGCAGCCCTACAAGGCCAGTGCGCGCGCGCCGACCTGCGGACGGGGCGGGGGCCGAGCGGGGCAGACGCGCCCCCCGCGCACGCGCTGACCCGCGCCCCGTCACAGGAGCTGCAGCTGGAGCAGCTGGCGCGCATCCGGACGCTGGAGCGCGAGCTGCTGCACATGCGCGTGGAGCACACGCAGCTGCTGCACCGCGTCAAGCGGCGCTTCCAGGACGACAAGGCGGCCTTCGAGCGCGAGGCGCGCCAGCGCGTGCAGTCCCTGACGCGCCGCGCCGAGCTGGAGGCGGCGCGCGCGCTCATCTCGCACACCCAGGCCATCAAGGCAGACAACTGGCGGCTCCGGCAGGAGCTCCTGCGGCTCCTGCACCGCTCCCAGCTGCTGCTCGACATGCAGGGACAGCTGCTGGAGCAGCGCGACCAGCTGCGCCGCGAGCACGAGGACGTGAGCAACCTGGCGCGCACGCACGACTGGCTGCGCCGCGGCCCCGACGGCCCGCCCCTCTGGCAGCCGTCCCTCCGGGTCGCCTGGCGCCTCGCGTCGCTGGCCACCCAGACGGACTCGGTCCACGCATCCACCCAAGCTCAGTCTCGGGGCTCGTTGCGCGCGTCCTCCCGGGCCCAGTCGGTGGCCTCGGTACGCTCGGCCTCCAGGGCCTTGTCCGAGGGCTCCCCTCGGACTTCTTTGATCTCACCGTTAGTGCTGTCCATGACCCTTTCAAAGGCGGCCTCGAGGTTTGCGGCCCTGCGGGGCTTCCGGTCCCAGTCCCTGCATTCGTCCACCTTTGGCTCCCGATCCGCATCCGTGACTTCATCTCACCGGGACTCCCGAGCCCAGTCCCTGACTCCATCCCACCCTGGCTCCCGAGCCCCATCCATGACTCCATCCCACCGGGGCTCCCGAATCTTGTCCCTGACCCAGTCACACCGGAACTCTCGAGTCCCGTCCCTGACACCATCCCACCGTGGCTCCGGTGTCCCATCCCTGAGCAAGTCACGCGCGTCTCTGGTCGCACCACCAGCAAGCTCGGGGACCTTGATGCAGGGAAGGCCACGCGAGGGCTCTCAGATGTCAACGAGGCACTCCTTGCGTGAAACGGCACAGCTTAATGTCACCTTTGCGAAATCCAGCTCCAAGCTCTCCTCGAGTATGTCCCGAGATCGGTCCGTCAGAAATCCATCGGAGGAGAAGGTCAACATTGATGGTCCAGCAGAAGCTGTCTGAGGACAAGCTGGAATCCAGGCAGAGGAAGGCCAATAGGGAGGTGGGGAGATGCGCGCTGAACACTTTCTTGGTGCATGAAGGCGTTAATAAAAGTGTGATTCCCCATGGACCCCTGCTTCGATTGTGCCCTTACATTTTCAGTGGGCACAGGGACATCTGGGAAGGCCTCAGATTCCCAAACTGCAAAGGAGTCTTAAAGTCTCTCCCCACCCCACCCCCACTCCGGGAGTCTTTCCTCTCAGCCTTCTAGAAACCAGCAGACTGGTGCAATAGTGCTGGGGAATGGTTACCTGGGACTGGAAGATTGAGGTCTGTGGGCTTAAGAAAGATGGTTTTAGCTGGGCATGGTGGTGCACGCCTTTAATCCCAGTACTTGGGAGGCAGAGGTAGGAGGATTGCCATGAGTTCAAGGCCACCCCGAGACTACATAGAGAATTCCAGGTCAGCTTGGACTAGAGTGAGACCTATTTAGAAAGAGAGAGAATGGGCGCGCCAGGGCCTCCGGCCACTGCAACCGAACTCCAGACACATGCGCCACATTGTGCATCTGGCTTTATGCTGGTACTAGGGAATCAAACTCAGGTCCTTCTGCTTTGCAGCAAACACCTTAATGGCTAAGCCATCTCTCCAGCCCAATGTTTTAAATATATTTTCCATTTTAAAGAAAGTCCCAAGAATCATTGGTGAATTGCCATCCCCATCCATCCATGTGAACAGGAGTGTGAATTCTTCGTGCGTGCATGCATGCGTGCGTGCGTATGTGTTGTGTGTACACGCCTAGCTCTTCCTGAGTCACCTGGGATTCTTCTGGAGTCTTCATCCTATCGTGTCTGGTATTTCCTGGATAAACCTCAAAACAGGATATTCTCTATGAGAAAATGCTATCAACTAAATCGTAGATTTTCAGATTATGGCCCGTGTCCCAATGGTGTCTGTCGTGTTTCTACCACCCGAGAGCTGGATTACAAGTATGTACCACCACATCCAGTTTTATGTGGTGCTGGGAATTGAGCCCAGGGCTTCCTGCCTGCTAGCCAAGCACTCTGCCAACAAACCTACAACCCCATGTCCTTCGTAGCAGTGCTCTGCAACATTTTTGCATTCCGTTGCCTTGTCTCAGGGTGCAAGGTCAGTTAAAACGTCCTTCTTTGGAGGCTTGAACTTTGTTGATGCTGTCACAGAGACCAGACCAGCCCTGTCTCCATTATCCCCATGGGTGCATGGCAAGGGCTAGCCAGCAAGGCCAGCACACTTGTGGTCAGGGCTGAGTTCTGGCAAGCGATGGGCCCAGATCACAATGGACAAGCCCCAGCCGCGCTCCAGCTGTCGCCGTCTTGAGGGACCATGAGGGCAGGTGGCCTCCTCATGGGACCTCCCAAAGGCGCTTGGTGTCCGGTACCTGGGCCAAGAATGCATGCAATGGGAAAGGTAGAGGGACTACGTCAGGCCAGTGTGGGAAGTTTGTTGTTTAGGTTAATTACCTAAACTTTCTCGAGTCAAGTAAAATTCAGATCATCACCCAATGCTGAGGGCAATAGGCCCATTCCCCCACTGCTAGGGTGGAGTGCAAAATGATGCACTTTGGAAGACAGCTTGAGTTTCTTACAAAACTAAGCGTATTCTTAGCCAGGCGTGGTGGTGCACACCTTTAATCCCAGCATTTAGGGAGGCAGAGGTAGGAGGATCGCTGTGAGTCTGAGACTACATAGTGAATTCCATCCCAGCCTGGGTTAGAGCAAGACTCTTATCTAGAGAGAGAGAGGGAGAGAGGGAGGGAGGGAGGGAGGGAGGGAGGGAGGGAGGGAAGGAGAACGCAAGAAAGAAGAAAAAAGAAAGGGTCGGGCGTGGTGGTGCATGTCTTTAATCCCAGCACTCAGGAGACAGAAGTAGGAGGATTACTGTGAGTTCAAGGCCACCCTGAGACTACACAGTGAATTCCAGGTCAGCCTGGGCTAGAGTGAGACCCTACCTCGAAAAAAAAAAATTATAAAAAAAAGGAAGGAGGGAAGGAGGGAGAAGAGAAAAAAAAACTCACGCATTCTTGCTATAAAATGTAGGAATTGAGTCCCAAGAATTGCAGGGCTCCTGAAGGAACATGCAGGCAGTGAGGGAGTGTGTCCTGCTGCCCAAGGATTGCCTCATGACCAAGCTCAGAAACCAGGCCTGCCTTCCCGGGTCTAAAACAGACTCTGAAACCTTAGTGTGGAACACCTGCTGATATGACATGGCCATTGCCATCTGAGCTGACTCCCCAGACACCCTCTCGTGACTGGGCCTGTTCACGTTCCCTGCAGGTGGTGTACGGTCGGCCATCAGACAGCCAAGATCCTAGTCATGCCCTCTTGCCCCACCTCCAAGCATATCTAACCCTGCCCCAACTGCAGGTGATCTTTTGAGGTGCCGGGGGGTGCAAAGTTAACTCAAGGCAGAACTTGGAGGATACAGGTTTTGGGAGTCACACATATTGAGGCGGGCTTTACAATGGATCAGCTGCCAGTCATTAATATTCCTGTAAGTCCAGTAAACTCAATGGTCTGCCAGGCTGGACCTTTGTCTGCTGCTGGCACACTTCTCTGGGGTGAAGAGGCATTTGTTCACATCTTCTCAATGAGCTACTACTTAAGTTCCTTTCTTAGCAAACAGGGCTGGGGTTGTACATACTTGCCTAGGGTGCCTTGGACTTGGTCCCCAGCCCCGCAGAAACCAGTCGTGGTAGCACACATCTGTAATTCTAGCACTTGGGAGGTAGAGGCAGGAGAACCAGAAGTTCAACGTCATCCTCTGCTTCACGGCAGAGTTTGAGATCAACTTGGGCTACTTGAGACCCTGACTCAAAAAAATTTTCCTCTTCTCATGGGGTTTTGCAGTCTTCCCCATGGTCTGTGAACTGGTAAAAAGGCACAAGGGCCATGATGGACAGAAAGTTGGCCCACAACAATTACTAGATGGAGTTGAAGGATACTGCAGATGAAAGTGGTGGCAGAAGCCTGTAATCCCAGTACTCGGGAGGATCAAGTTCAAGGCCAGCCTCAGTTACACAAAAACTATCTCAAACAAAAAGCAAAACAAACTTGCATTACGGTGGGCAGTGAGGGTGGGTGTCCTGTCTCCCCAGCCCCTCAGCCGACACAGGACCTGCAAGCCAAATTTGATAAAATTGACTTTCACCAGAAAGGCATAGAGGTTCCAATCAATGGCCATGTTGCCACACACCTGGTATTGATTTAGGAAGCAAGAAAAACACATGAAGCAGGTCATGAAGTGCACATGGCTCCAGGCACTGCTTCGGACATGCAGCAGCATGTGGAGCAGGGTGACGGAACTGTACTGGAGGCTGGTGAATGGACAGGGCTTTGCAGTGGAGAACGGGCGTTTTGGATATATCAGGATTGCGCAAAGGCTCCGGTGGAGGGCTGTTGGCTTGGAATGTTTCCCCTGGTTTCAGCCCAGCTGCAGGGATGGAAATTGGAAATCCCGAAACTGTCAACACTGGTTATGGATGTCAGATTTGAACTACAAATGTTTGGTGTTTACCTGTTATGTCTCCTTTTTATACCTTATAGCAATGAAAGTGTTTACTCTGTGCCCTGTGTTGGAAGTGTGTACCTTGTTCTGATTTTACAGGACCCACAGTTAAGGAACAGTCTTAAAGTTGGTAAAGACTATGGGACCTTTGAAGCTGGACCGAATGCAATTTGCAATGTAAAATAATTGTGAAAGTCAGGGGCAGAATGTGGTAGTTTGAATGTATGTCCCCCACAGACGTAAGTGTTCTATTAAAATTCAGTTTGCAGCTTCAACCCTGCAGACAGACTCCTGCTACAGGGTGCATGTCATCAAGGATGGATCTGAATTCCAGCCCAAAGGTATGCAGAGAGGCTTGAGCTCTGGTGGGGTCCCTGTTGGCTGCTTTTAGGTTTGTGCTGGCTGGTGGTGGTTTGTCTCTGCTTGGATTTATGACTGGGAGCCAGCTTCTTCTGCCATTGATGGAACTTCCCTTGGATCTGTAAGCTTGAAATCTCTTCCTTCCATAAAACTATTTGGTTGGATGTTCCTCCCAGCATCGTGGAACCATCTAGTACACTGACATGAGCTCCTTCTGATCGCCTAATAACCGGGCCTCTTCACACTTCCGTCATTGACTCAACAATGTTGGGCTCCGTTCGGCTGAGGAGATGTTCAGGGAGTGAGCAGCTGCTTGTGCAAGTATGAGTGCCTAATTTCCAGCACCCACAAAAACAGCTGGCACAGCCTGCATGCCTGTCACCTCACTCCCATGGGGAGCAGACCAGAAATATCTGGGGCTCCCTGGTCAGCCACTGCAGCCAAAAAGAGCAGTTCCAGGTTCTGTCAAGGAAACGTGGATGAATGAGGAGACGTGACATTCTCATGTATCTGTATATATCATACACACCACACAAAATAACTTCTTACAGGCTGGGAATGTAGTTAGTACATCCATATAATCTAAGGACCTGAGTTTGGAACACCAGAACCCAAATAAAGCTGGGTGTAAGCCAGAAGTGGCACACTGAGGTGGCTGGAGTAGGGGATCTGAGTTTGAGGCTAACCTGGGGCTTCAGAATTCCAGGTAAGCCTGGGTGGGCTAGAGTGAAACCCTGCTTCACAGAAAAGCAAAAAGCTGGACACAGTGGCACATATTGGTGAAATGCCTGAGTAGCACGCAAGACCTTGGTGTGAAACCCAGCACTGAATCAAACCAGGTGTGGCGGCGCATGCCTGTCACCTGAGAACTAGACACCCAAAGATAGGAAGATCGGAAGCACAAGACCACTCTTGGCTACATAGTTCGAGGCCAGTTTAGGCTAGATGGGACCTTGTCACATAAACAGAAAAACCAGATTTGCCCAGATCAGGGTCATCCCCCACCCAGCTTCAAATAATCGACTGGGAAAGGGCAGTCTGCTCCCACCCCTCTGGGGCCTGGCTCAGCACTTGCTCTCGGTGGCAGCACCTGCTCTTCCTTGCCTGTTCCATTCCTATAAGCACTTTCCCAATTCCATGTGCATTTCATTTGTTAGCTGGAATTCTCAATCCTCCTGCCGCTTCTTCAGCAATTTTCTACCTGCATTCGCCACCATGCACCCCTGGAATTCTTAAAAATCAAAAGCAGGTGCTGGAGAGATGACTCTGGTTAAAGGCACTTGCTTGCAAAGCCTGTTGACTGGGGTTCAATTCCCATGATGAAATTCCAGATGCATAAAATGGCACACACATCTGAAGTTCGCAGCAGCAAGAGGCCCTGGAATGCACACATTTTTAAATAAGAATTTTTTAAAATATTTACTTCAGAGTGTGAAAGAGGCAGAGAGAGAATGGGCATGTCAGAGTTTCCAGCCACTGCATATGAACTCCAAACACATGCATCACCTTGTGCACCTTGGCTTTCGTGGGTCCTGGAGAATTGAACTCAGGTCCTT
>PVHP010010751.1:30581-46939 GCA_004024765.1 Zapus hudsonius | reverse complement strand
GGCGGAAAGATTGTGAGAGCCGTGGTGGGGGAGACTATCCAGAGGTACGGACAGGAGAACCTGGCTGATTACTAGTCTATCCATGGTCCCCTGTCACAAGGACTGATCCAGAGGACCCATGGAGGAGGTTATCCAGTTGAGGGGGGAGGGGAGGGCAGTGGGGAATTGGGGATAACAACTCATTGTTTGCCCACTAAATTTTGTAACTCATTATGGATAATAATAATAAAAAAAAAGATAGCCACTGTTATTATGAGATGGGATCTCAAAGTAGTTTTAATTTGCATTTTAAAATGACTAAGGGAGTAGAAAACTTAAAAAAATATTAGCCTTTTAAGTGTGATAAGAAGGTCTTAAGAGGTGGGTAATAGAATTCATGTAACATCAAAGCAAAAGGGGTGCTATTGGAGGAGGAGGAGGGGGCCAGGGGAGGGAGAAGTGGAGGGGAAGAGTGAAGGAAGAGGACCAATAAATAAAGAATATATTTTAAGGAATATATTTAAAACTACTATAGTGAAATTCATTATTTTGTATGCTAATTTAAAAACACTAATAAAAACATATGGCTGATAAAAATTAATTTTACTATACTCATGAGATATTTTGCATATTCACACATTTCATTACTTAGCGTAATGTTGCATCCTGTTGAACAAAGCATGTTTTAATTACAAGAGTAATTTACCTCTACTTGAGGTTAGATTTAGGACTAATGTGCTGGTTTTGACCACTCTGATATAGAAGTTACATAAACAATACAGTGGGGTCACTTATGAGAATTACTATTTTGAAATTTTTAAAGAAGCAGAGAGAGTATGAGCCAAACAGGGATCCCCGCCACTCAAGTGAACTCCAGATGCATGTCTCACTTAATGCATGAAGCTTTATGTGGGTACTGAGGAGTCAAACAGAGCTGCCTTTAGCTACTGAGCCATCTCTCAATCTCAAGAATTACTAGTGTTTAAAAGATGGAAAATGTAAGTTAAAACATAAAAACAAATAAATTCCAAATAAATGGAAATATAGAGCCTAGAATATAGGTGGTCTGGGGAAGAGGAGGCACCTCTGTATTCTGTCTGGTAGCATAAGACTGGCAGGGTAAACTTTTCAGAAATCATACCCACTGAGCAGCTGTTGAGGGACCTGAAAATAAGTATTCTGGATAATGTTTAAGCTATTCTACCACATTCATATCGTGCCTACTGACTCATGGGCGCAAACATGAACTACTTCTGGGAAGCGGAAAGCCACAACTGAGACACACAGATGTGAGCAACAGGAATGCAGAACATAATAGAAGCAACTGTATCAACTTCTCATGTCAACAATAGAACAGGCTAATTTGGATGTTATGGGCTTTCTTGAAGTGGAAGATATAATTTTTAAGTAATATTTATTATTTCTCTAACGGAAATGTATTTATTGATGTAGAGAATCTACACACATCATGGAGAACTTAATATCACACAGATTTAGCTGAGGCAACAGTCTTAGGTTTCCCCAGACCCTATAGATGGGGAACAAAGCTAATATGGAAAACAAAGACGTTTGACTCCAAAGATGTAGAGACCACATGAGGACCTATTTAAAACATCATAAATGAGATTCGTTTCCCAGTTTATCATTAATAGACTAGATGATCAGACAAGACTTTTCAGTCTGAACTAGAGTGACTTTGTGAGGGAGAAGTGATTCATTTTCATGCAATTATTTTTATCAAGACAAAGCCTACCCTACCTCTGTAATTACCTCTGAAAATTGGTATTACGTATAAAATATACACTGAGTTGAATGTCCTCGATATTCAATGTTGTACAATGTGAGTGTGTGTGTTTGTGTGAGTGTGTGGTGTGTGTGTGCATGTGTATGTGTGTGTGGTGTGTGTGGTGTGAGTGTATGGTGTGCGTGTGTGGTGTGTGTGAGCATGTGTGTATCTATGTGTGTGTATTGTGTGTTGTGTGTATGTATGTGTGTGGTGTGTGTGTGCACACACGTGTATGCATATGTGTATGGTGTGTGTGGTGTGTGTATGTGTGTGATTATGTGTGTGTGGTGTGTGTATGATGTGTGTGTGCACACACGTGTGTATGTATGTTTGTGTATGGTGTGTGTGTGGTGTGTGGTGTGCATGTGTGTGTGTGTGTGTGTGTGTGTACACATTACAGGAGCAACTGTAATGTGCCTCCACTTGGCATGGTCATCTTGGACATTCTTCTTAGGAAACTTTAAATACAAAAGCCATTTCAGCTTTACTTCTCTGGCATCATGTTTTATAGCTTTATAAATTTTCTGTATTAGGAAACTTCTGAAGAAAGTGTTAGGATCCCTGGGTCATTATTTGCCTAGGAATCAAGAAGGCACAATATGTACCCACAATAATGACACATCTACAATCAGCATTCTGAGGTGACTGTCCAGTCTTCAAGTGTTTGTAAGTTTCACCAAGAGAGTTGTTTGCTGTTTAATCAATATTATTTAATGACAGAATCTATCCTGCTTAAAACTATACGACAGGTAGTGAAAACGATTTGCCTTTACATTCACATGTGTAAAATTATAATTGGTGTAAGTTATGGAAAGCACATTATTTTGGTGTTAAATTTTGAAATTTCATTGTTTTTCTTTTGTTTCTGAAACAATTTAATCAATGTCAAAACATGCTTTAGGAAACACACTCAAGATTAATTTCCCGACAAGGTGATTGGGGGACATTCTGAATGCTATGATGAAGTCTGAATCCAGGAGATGGAATGAGCTAAGATGACTCAAAGAAACTTAATTAGAAAACATGGTAATGTTTTAGCAATACTTTTAGTAATTGTTCAAAAATTTACAATATAAACTTTTGTTTTTCTTCTTGGATTCTTATCTCAATTTATGTCAATAGGATAGAGGTATTGAGACAAAAAAGAATAATAGATTAAACAGAATTATTTTCAAATGGTTTGATTTGCTTGGAAGACAAGGGGTGGGGAGAGTCGTAGAAACAGAGGGAGTCTTAGGAACATGAAAATGAGTGAAGACGGAGTCCAAAGATGACTCACACAAGGGGAATGACACTGAAAATCTGTTTCTTGCTATTCCTCAGACAAACTACTAAATGCACAAAATAAGGTGACCTATTTTCTTAATGTCCTTGCTCTGCTCATTTCAATTTGTGATACAATCTTTGCTTATGTTTCAAGTTCATTTTTCCCAATTAAACTCAAAAGTGTACCCTAACATTTCTCAGTGCTCTCTATCCCAGTAAATACACTACAAATGGTTGTCTTGGTGTGTCTATTTTTTTTTAGGCACATGTGTCCTTCAACCTTTTGTCTCCTTCATGCAGAATCACATGTCTCCTTTGCCAGGGAAGGATCCTACCCAGGGCTGAGTCAGAGCATCTGGACCCTGATCTCATGGCCCCTGGAAGATAAGCAGAAAGTAAAATTGTTCTGAATTTCCAATGTCTTCACTAATAGGCATTTTATAAAAGAATAATAGTCCCTTTGGGGAGTAGAATAATGATTAAAATGATCACATTCAGCCCTGAAGTAAAACAGTAATTTGGATGCATCTGAGGAGGGGCAGGATTACAGACCATTCAGGGCCCGACATTTGTGCTCAAACAAAAGAAGTGACAGCAAGAATCAGTCACAGAAAGGCTGAAATTTTTGGCATTCAGGAAAATATTTATCTTGGCAAATTAGCAAATTTCAGTCCAATCAGTTGAACAAATCTATTTGGAAAACATGAAATTCTGGATTAAAAAACTTGAGCAGAACATGCAAACAAGAAAACATCTGCTTAGCAGAAATGCCTGACATATATCCCCCAGTCTAGGAATCATGCTACACAGCTATTTTTCCATTTGGAAGAAAAATATAAAATTATTATAGCAGATAGATAATTTAAATATCGAAGATAATCTAATAGCTTTAACAAAATGTACCTGCAGGTCCAAGTGTCAAACCCAATGGCATTTAGGACAAAGACTATGGATTACAAAAATAACACATACTTATTGCTAGTTTTTTTAACAACACATCTATGTTTTGAATAAAGTATTTCTATCCCATTGTAACACAAGATTAATGGGTTTTAAGCACTGCAGGAAGTATCTATTTCCTTTTAGGTTACTACCTCCATATTTATTTCAAAACATTCAATTTGGATCCAGCGGATTGGGGAGGGGAGGGCAACGAGGAATTGGGGATAACAACTCATTGTTTGCCCACTAAATATTGTAACTCATTATGGACAATAAAAAAAACATTCAATTTGATACAAAGGTTGCAAGAGCAATATTAAAAAAAAAACATCTTTATCTCCCACTATTGTTTTCCAGTTTTCAATGTTTTACTACCTTTTTTTAGGGGAAGAACTGTTTATTTCAGGTTTATAAATCCAGGGAAAGTTCCATCAATGGTGGAAGAAGGTGATAAGTTCCATGTATCCATAGAGAAACACCTGCAGGAAGCATATCAACACCAGCAGCCAGCTCCACAAGCAAGCTTGGCCACAAACTTACACAGTGAAATTTTGAAAATATAACCAAAATTTATTTGACATGGATTCTAATGGGTAATTCTTTTATTCTGTGCGTTTGTGAATAACTGAGCATGTGAAGTTGACAATATACCTGTTCAACAAAAGAGCCTACATTTTCATTTTTATTTCTGTTTTTTTTCTTAGGTAGATTCTTGCTGTAGCCCAGTATGACCTGGAATTCTCTATGCGTTCTCAGACTGAACTCAAACTCACAGCAATCCTTCTACCTTGGCCTCCAGAGTGCCATGAACAGCCAAGCACTCTAGCTATTACAGAGGAACTCAGGAAGCATGTGCCACTTTGTACATCTGGTTTACATGGGTACTGCTACGCTTTGTAGGCTTTGCAGGCAAACTCCTTAACGGCTAAGCCATGTCTCTAGCCTAAGACTCTAAATTTTCATTGTGACATCATAGAAAAGTTTATGAAAAGCTCTGACATCTATTGACATCTTTCTAATGTAAGGGGCCTGAATACTTTGTTCCCCCCTGGATTACAAGTTGGTAGCCCACCTGGTTCTGTGGAGTATAACAAATGCAAGAAGAGAGGGTCATTGGATTTGCAACACAATTTTGTTTTTGAAAAATGGCCTTTGGCATGTGAAGCAGGTGTGCTAGGTTGCCTGCATGGAGCCCAATGGAGCCATGAGGTTGGACTGTGGGCTGTAATGGAGACCCAAAGAATTCTAGGACTATGGATGGGTGTCAAGGTGAGCTGCCAGCACCCGAGGAAGTTTTCCGGGACTGTGAGTAGCCGAGCTGGAGGGGCGGAACTGAATCTTCAAGAGACTTGTTATTGGTTAGAATCATTGAGATGGTGCCCTGCTTGTTTTAAATCCTGTATTAGTTCAATCTTTTTTTTTTTTCTGTGCCTCATGTTTTGCAGTGTGAATGTTCTGTGCCATTACGGGTTTATTTTTGGTATTATGGCTCAATTGAAAGCTATGGGGACCTAAGAGTTGAGCTGAACACATGGTGTTTATATCATGTATGATTATTAGTTTGTGGGGGCCAGGGGTGGACTATCATGGTTTGATCCAGATGTCCCCCACAGACAAATGAATGTGATCCTCAGCTGATGGCAGTTTGGATTTTACAAACTCCATGAAGCTGTGTTGTTGGGGGCAGACCTTTGGGGGTTATAAACCAGCTTCCCCTTGCCAGTGTTTGGCACACCTTCTTGCCACTGTTTCCAGTGCTGTGGCAGAGGTGATGTCCACCTCTTTGCTCATGGCATCGTTTTCCTTGCCAGGATGGAGTCTTCCCTTGAGTTCATAAGCCTAATAAACCCATTCCTCCACAAGCCGCTTTTGTTTGAGTTCTTTCTGCGCAGCAACTAGAAAGCTGACCTCGACAGAGCTAGTCAAAGTGCCTAAGCAGGATCCCATGCATCTGAGGTAGTTATGATGTTGACAAGCAATACTTTTAGACAGAAAACTTTTTGTAGCTCACTGACCTATTTATTTGATCTACAAACTAGTCTAAGAAAATTTATTTTTTAAATAGAAAAAGCGAGTTCAAAGTTATCACAATTCCCATTATTATCTCTCACATCACCACTGACAGATATCCATCATTTATTTAGGCTACCTTTCTATGGGGAAAAAAAAACTGAATCTTACCTTTTGGCAAGAATAAAGAATATTCAAGGTGGACTTCTTTAATGTATTTAATTAAGGATTTCTGTGTGTTGTATAATTTATAGCATTTACAAAAATAAAGTTGTATAGATGATATATTAGGTAAGAAGAGTAAATCGTTTTTTCATCATATCTATGTATGGTTGGGTGAGATGCTAGCAAGTTGAGTTTGAACATAAAATGTTAAAAAGCTGAAGATCTTTCTCTTCATAGACTAATATTTCATCTAAGTATTTTAATATCTGATTGTGACTTCACATTTTGAATCTCCAAGGAATAATATATAGCTATTATATCTAAAATGGACAAAAGTGGTCCAATATCCAATTGCACTCATTATTTGCCAAACTTCCAATGGTTCCCAAAGATGCGATGCAGGACTGTAATTTTTTGTTGTAAGTTACCTCCTACTGGAATGTTCTTTACTTCCAGAGACATCTTAACTATATTCTCAGGAAAATTCCCTGAATTTGTGAGAGAGCACAAGGCTTGCTTTCTTTTCTTTCTCTTTCTTTCTTTCTTTCTTTCTTTCTTTCTTTCTTTCTTTCTTTCTTTCTTTCTTTCTTTCTTTCTTTCTTTCTCTCTCTCTCTCTCTCTTTCTCTTTCTCTTTTGCTCTCTCTCTTTCTCTCTTTCTCTTTTGGTCTGTTCTATTTCTCTTCCTCTATTTCTCCCTCTCTCTCCCCCTCTCTCTACCCCTATCTCTCCCTCTCTCTCTCTTTCTCTCTCACTTTGCAAAGCTTTTTCCCCTGCTCTTTTGTTTCCATTCTCCTCCAGATCTCCTAGTTCCAGCATTTTCTAATTATCTTCAACCTGGATGATTCAAAATAAATTTTTTTTGTGTGTGTGGCCAAGGGGCAAGCAATTCAGAAGTAAACACACATGTACTGTAATGACACTTTAGGGTAACCAGAGGTCAGTTGCTGAATGAAAACATACACAAAACCATCAACAGCCTTGCGAGAATGGAATCATGACAATTCATTGTGTTTAGCACTCTAGAAGAGGCTGAGATTAGTGGCCCCTTGGTTAGAATCATTTCCTATTATTTTCTAGTGTCTTTTATATGGTTCAGCACATGCAGCTTTTGCCCACCTCTCAACTCAGCCCTTATTTCACAAGGCTGTCTACCAGTTTCCTCCTTGATCTTGAATATTCCCTCTCTTAGAAGAGCACCCTTTTATCCAGTTTCTCCCTAGTTCATTTTTATCATTAACTGTTCTAATAATGTCTGTTTTCATTGCTTTCCATGACATTATAACCAAATTCCCAAAACACATACCTTTTGAGAGGAAGGGTTTATTTTGATTTTTTGAAGGGATGCAGTTACCACAGAGAAGGCATGGTGGTGGAGCATCCAAAGTCAAGAAGCAGGGAGATGAATTACTTATGTTCTTGTGGTTTGCTTTTATCCCCTTCTTATTCACACCTATGTATGTATGTATATTGAATGATGCTTCCTTTGTTCAGAATGAGTCTTCCCCCGTCACTTTTACTTCTCTGGAAACCCTCATTGTCATGTCCAGAAGTGTGTCTACTAAACGAGTTCAAATTCAGTCAAGTTGACAGTCAAGACTAACCATTACAATGTAGCTTTTCTTTTTAAATAATTGGTAAACACAGCTTTGTAGCATTACTGACTGAATACTATTTACTGACATATTATTTCATATTTTTAAAATCAGTTATACCTTTCTGTATGCATCAAAAATTCATTATATCAATATAATTGATTGGTGGTATTTTCAGATAAGAAAATATTATGGAAATTACTCACAGGTCTATGAGATTTTGGCCTTTAAATGATGTTTTGTGTTTTCCTTTTTTTCTATGCATATTCTCAGTTTCTTGGGTAATAAAATAAAAAAAAAAATGTAAGCATTCTGAAAAGTGTTTCTAATCTTTACCTTTTTCTAGAATTTAGCTATTTGATTGAAACTTGGATTTGAACATTGACCTATATATCAGCTTTACACAAACCTTTATTCTACCCAAAATGAGAATAACAATGTATAGATGTTGGAGAAAAACACAGGCTGTATGTGTGTGTGTGTGTGTGTGTGTGTGTGTGTGTGTGTGTGTGTGCGCGCACTCGCGTGCGCATGCCTGTATGTCTGTCCGTCTGTGTTTGTGTGGGCTAACCAAATGTGAGTGGGATAATAAAAGGAAATCTCAACATAGCATACTTTTAGAAAAAAGGTGGATCAAGAGAGATAATGTGAAGTATAAATTCAAAATGACCTCAGATGGAAATTTTATGGATTTTATAAAAATATGAAGACAATTCATCTGTCAGCAGAGATTATTATAATGACCTTCCATTCTTCACATTTTAATGATACCTTCCTATCATCCTGGGGAACAGCTCACATTTGTGACATTTCATGTTTATTTTCTCTGGAACTGAAGGTTTCAGAAAAATGGTATCATTTTCATGTCGTTAGTTTTATCACATGGACAACATTTTAGGTATTAAAACCATTTTACTATCAAACATTTTCAGATAGTAGGACAATATTTCAGGTTAATGATAAAACTCTTCAAGGTGAATAATATGGAATGTCTTTTTCATTTAAATAGTATAGTTTTTATTTCTATATTTAAGAATAGACCTAAATACAAAATCTTGTTGGAAGCCTGTGAAGCACCTGGAGCTGGAAATGCAGTGAGGCCATACAGCTGTGGTCTGGACACAGGTTTCTAATGCCTATTGCTGGGAGACACAGGCAATTTACTTAAACAGGCCCACTCTACTTTATATTAAACATTTATTCCTGTAATGATATCTAGACTGATGTTATCAGGGCAAATGCGCTTTTGGTCATGATAATTCAAAGTGGTTGATTGTTATTCTTCACATGGTTAATTTTGAGAAAAATCTAAATTATCAACTTATTAATTCCATTTAAACAGCCATAGAACACACACACACACACATAAAGATATAAATATCTTTACATGGATCCAGTACATGAATTGTTATCTGTGATCATTTCAATGGTCACAGTAATGTTGTATTCCACAAAACTCTTCATATCCATTTTGTCCTCTGCCTCCACCAAATGGCAAAGAAACCTCCAAAGCTGCGTTTCCCCAATGACACTGCTGCAATATGCTAAGTGTTCCAGGACACAGTACTTGCCCTTGGGAATTTTCTTATTCATTTTGTGTCTAAGTCATGACCATTACCATTGAGATAATCTGTCTTGTCTTGATCATGGATATAGTATCATTTTTTTCTGACAACAGAATTCACCTCTTGGTATGAAGATGGTGGTGTGAACATTATTAAATGCATCCAATTCTCAGAGACCCGTCTCAGAACAATTACCCAAAAAGTAGTTGTTATTACATCATAGAGATCATCAATAATTGCTTTTTTTTGTTTTAAGTTTGTTTTAGGAGGAGCTGGGCTACATGTAACACTTGAACTTGCAATGTAGGTGAAGTTGACCTTAAACTTCTGTACCTTCAGCCTCCATCTCCCATTGGAGCTGAAATGACCAACATGAGCTACTATGCCCAGTGTTATGTGGTGCTGAGGATGGGCCTGAGGGCTTCTGGACTATCAGCTGAGTTACAGCTCTAGCCAACCATCCATTTCTTTATTGTCTACTTTCCTTCCCCTTCCTGACCTGTAATAAGCATAGACTCCCAAGTATTACCTTTTGGCTTTTAAGTTTTGCCTCACTAGGTTCTTGTTCAGAAAAAAAAAATCGCTTCCTTTCTTAAATTCAACTAGGCATGAGCAGGATGGCCTTGTTTCCATTCCAGATCCTTCCATTGGTTTGTTCCTTAACCTACCCATCCCTAGCTCTGCTGTCATTCAGTCTTTCCTCTCCTTTCTGTCCCAAGAGACACCAAACTTCTGGTTATTTGGCTGTTTTTTTTTTCTAGATTTTATTTTTTTATTTTATATAAAATATAACAGTTTATAGTCTTTTATTCCCTCACCCCTGTTCCCATTACCCTGGGGGCCTTCCTCATTGATGTTGTAGTAATCACTCAACAGGCCTCAGTCAGTCACTGTGGGGGAGTGGGGTTTAGAGAGACCATGTCTCATGGTATTCCTACCCACTCTGGGGCTTTTATAATCTTTCTTCCCCCTCTTTCACATTTTTTTCCTGAGCTATGAAAGGCCTGTTGGCAGTGTGAATTAGTGTTGAGATCTCTGTATCCTCTGTATTTCTGACTGATAACTGTGTCTGTCACCATCACTCTGGAGCTGGCTGTCAGGCTAGCAGTCAGAGCACTGTTCATGTCTCCTCTTCCTCTGCAATTTCTCTCTGGCCCTGGCAGTTTTCATAGAAGTCGCAAGTCTCTTTGTGGTGGGCCGTTGACTATATTCTTGTTTTATGATTGATCTTGGCTCTCCTCTGTTTTCTCTGCCATCTGTAAGAGAAAACAGATTCTCCAACCAAGAATGAGAGTAGCTTTGGTTAAAGTGGGTATGCAAAGTTAGAGATTTTTTTTTTTTTTTTGGTGTGCAAGCCCACTCTTCTCCAGAGAGCAGTGGGGTTGTTCTCCGATGTCAGTTTCCTAACCATGGGATTCTGACTTGGTTTCCAATACCTGACATGTGTTCTTTCCCAATAAGCATATCTCAGGTCCAATCAAGGAACAATTGGTTAAATGGTGAGGTTCTGTGCCACTATTGTACAAGTGTGTATTTCTTGTCTAGCTGGTTGATTTTGTAGTCTGCAGGGTCACCTGCTTATCCAAGCTGTTGGTGACCGTTGTCCTCCAGCAGCTCTCTTAGGCTTTTCCAGCACAATAATTGCTAGCCAGGAGGGAGCCAGTGTTCTTTAAGAACACTGTTTTCTGATGTCCTGTGACCACAGCCTGTGCTGTCTTCAGCAATCAGGTCTTGCCTGTTAGCTCTGGCAGGTAATCAAGTGTTTTTGGCAATGGCCTGCATTGTTTTGGGGACCTCAGGGATCTCCCTGGCCACTGTGGGGGACAACTCAATTCTGGGCCTCAGATTTATCACTAGGAGTTCATGATTTTAGGGTTAAGCTTTTTCTACCTCCTGTCCACACTGCCCCTCATCCCCCTTTATTGGGGGTCATATCTTGTAAAATTGGAGTCAGGATGAGGATTTCTATGGAACCCAGCTCAGCTGTCATTTAGTCTTTCCTTTCTCTCCTGAGAGATCTAAGCCCTGGTTATTTTTTTTTCATGTTTTTTTTTTCATGTTTCTTGTTTGTTGATTTTGCTCTGTTTTAGACTTTTGTTTTCATATTTTCTGTGGAAATTCTTGTGCAGATATTTATAAGATTGTTAATTCATATAACTCAAATGTAATCACCTCCTAATAGAATCTTTAGATCCTCTTCACATCACTAATTCAAGGAAATATGATGGCAAGAGTAACTTACATGTCACTTTTGCTTTTTTCCCCCCAGAAACTACAATGCTTTTATACATATAACATTTAAGTGTTTTTGGATACTTTTGATTTAGTAATGTCTAAAACCCCTTATCTACCTCAACTTTTGTTTCCACGACTGCTTGTACCAATATTTAGTTTCAATCAGCTTGGATACTATTTAGCAACCTAAAACCTTATGAATAACTAGTAATTTGAAAAGAAGAGCTCAGCCAGGCATGGTGGCCTGTGCCTTTAATCCCAGCACTAGGGAGGCAGAGGTAGGTGGATCATAGCTGTGAGTTTGAAGCCACCCTGAGACTACATAGTGAATTCCAGGTCAACCCTGGCTAGAGAGGGACTCTTCTTGGAACTACAAAAAGGCAAAAGAAAAATAAACAAATAAAAACAGGAAAGAAGAGCTCATGCTTTGATTCCCTACTCCAAAATTCTCCCACATATTTTTTGGCCTATGCATTCTTTATGTTTCATTTAACACTCACCTAATATTTTTATCATGTTATGCTGCTTTTACTAAAAGCATGGCTAATTTACCTCTCTTTCTTAATTGTCCTAGTGTTTGATTCTCTGCATAAAATAGTGTATACTATTTTTCATATGGAATATTTGTGCCTAAATGCTGATGTGGTCTTTAAAAAAAAACATTTATTTTGTTACTTCCAATGTCATCACGGATCTTTTTTCTATTAGTAAACCTCTTTGCCAGAACTTCTGCATACCAAGTTCAGGTTCTTGTAGAATTTTCAAGAGAGCCTCACCTCTAGAAAGTTCATGTGCAGTATCACCTGTCATCATATTCCATTCTATGCCTAATGTATCTGTCTTTTTCTAAACCTATGTCATTTTGAAGCTTGTCCATTGTGACAAGGTCATTCATAGTGACCTCTCCAATGTTACATAAATATCCATTTAGATTTTGAAGTCTAACCTTTATTTGTATTCTTCCTAAGGCCTCAAGAAACATCCCAGGGATATACGTAACTCCTGAAATTCCCTCCTTCAAAATCATCTCTACACAAGCATTGGAAGTTACTTTTCATAGCTTGATCCTCAGGAGTTGCTGCGATTTGGTTTTCATTGTTTCCTAGTTAGGATTCTTGTTTAGATACTCAGAATTTCAAGTGAGAGTTAAAGTGATTGCCTTCTGAGGATGTGTTGGCTTCCTGAAGAGCCCACTTCAGTTTCTTAGAGGAATGCTATTGCAGTAGGAATTGTGCCCAATGCAACCTTAAATGCTTCGCTTAGGGTTTCTTCAATCCTACCTGTCTCCAGTTATTTTGAGTATCTGTCTTTGACATCCTTTGTGAGCATAATCAACCCAGATTCAGTCATGAATTTATCACTCTGTATCCTCAGGAGATGGGGATGAAGTGTTCAAATTAGGAGAACAAAATGGTATTTTTATGCCAACTAATTCTGAGTTTTAAGTTTCAAGTTGACATATGTTCTTGTACATATGCTTGAAGCATATGTTTATTCTCTTGTCATTATACTTCTGTAGCTTTGTTGTTAGAAAACATATGAGAGTTCATCTTTCTATTGCTACTTAGAATAAATCAGTCTCTTTCAAAATGTAGGTACTGTGTGAAGAGTTCAGACACACTGTGGTTGCGGATCTAAGCAGGAAGAGGGAAGGACCTGGGCCATGTGAAGATGAGCAACAATGTTTTTTTGTTTGTTTTTTGTTTTGTTGAGGGAGGGTTTCTCTGTAGCCCAAGTGGCCCTGGAATTCACTCTGTAGTCTCAAGCTGGCCTTGAACTCCTTATGATCCTCCTACTTCTGCCTTGCAAATGCTGGGATTAAAAATGAGCACCACCATACTGGGCTTTGATGTCTTTTTAAACTATCACTGCCATAGAAAAGGAGAATGAGTACAGGTGAGGAAGAGATAGATAAAGTTTGGAATGAATAGGATATTGATGGAAGAGTTCTCCTTTATAATTTCTACATATTTTCCATGTAATATAGTAACTATTTTAAAGATATCCTCAAAGATCAAATTTGTGGGATTTTTTTTTCAAATATAAATTTTCTGCTCTACCTGGTCTCATAATCCTAATTTGAAGATATAGTCATAACTCCTTATTTGCTGTTTATTTTCCTTTGGAACATATAATCAGCCCATATTTTCATATTCCACTCGTAATCTCCTTCGTCAGCTTCTAAATTCTAAAGCATCCATAATTATAAGCTCATGTTGTGGTTTCATCAGCAAGGATGGGAATTTTTTTAAAGAAAAAAAATTTGCCTGGATGAATTTCTAAGCTAGAATCCAATCTCCAAATTACAGGCTGCCTAGAAACCCAATGCTTAGCCCACTCACTAACTGACACCCTTCATTAGGGTGTTTGTTTTGTTTCTGCCTTTGAACCTGAAAGAGGGAGGATGTTTCAACCTTCTGAATGGAACTGTATCTCTAAAGTTTTCATGTTTTATGGGTCTGGACTAATGGTACATTCCAGATTCTAGCCTAATAATTCAGTTGCCTTTGTGAATGGATCAATAGTATCAAAGTATGTTGCCCTGTATTTGATCCCCAACTTTCTTTCATGCCAAATGAGTAATTTTGTGACGTTTGAGACACAATGAGTTTAAAAAGAGGTCCTTCTGTCTCATCAAATTTATCTACGTCAAGTTTCTGTTCACTAGATCATTATTTTTTCACCAGTGAATCTGAAGGAATATGTACTGTTCCTTGTTTTCTTTAAATGTTTATTAATTGTATAGACTGGTTTTTGTTTTTACATTATCACAAGTATATATAATGTACTTAGATAATACTGAACCCCTGTATTACCCTCGAAATCCTCCTCCACCTTTATAGCCTGTGTCTTCTTTCACTGTTATGTCTTTCTGTCCTAAATCCCTTATATGAGAGAAAAACATTTGAATCATTTCTTTGTGAGAAATTATTTTTATTATTATTGACAGGGAATTTTCTATATTCAGGTTTGTTGAGAACTTAACTGACATATCTGAAGCAATGATTAAATATTCCATAGTCCACAAAGTACAATTACTTAACTCTTTCCTTTCATAGACCATTTTATAACCTATTCCCTTTCAATCTCTAAGAAAACGAGAACTACTTAAAACCTTTTAATGTATATGCAGCAATCATTATTATGTATGCAGGAACTTATATTTACTTCAATCTCTCTGTCTCTCTGTCTCTGTCTCTGTCTCTCTCTCTTGCTAAATCAAATGAATTGTCTGAATGGGTGTGAGTTGTCTTCCCTACATGGTTCATGCAAATCATAATAAACTTAGAATAAATTTAGAAGCAAAACGGAAGTCACACTTAATTTTGCACAGCAATGGACAAGTCATAACTCTGCAGCTTAGAAGCACTTTTAGCATAAACCAGATATTTTACCAAGAGAAAAATAAAATATTTTGTGTTTTCCTTGGATTAGACCAGAGAATGAATATGTCAAAATACTGACATTCTGTCATCATATAAACCTAAACAAATTCTACATTTTACTTAGAACAATCTAATTTGTGAATATATAAAAGGATATATATATTTTCTTTTTTGTTACTGAAATTAACTAAAACATGCCTATTTTGTTCCTCCAAGAAAAATATTTTCATCAGGAGAGGTTAACAAAAATATTGTAGTGTGGCAGTATTTTCATGTAATGCCAACTCTTCCCTGGCTTGTAAGCATGGATGTTTGCAGTGTGGTAAGAATGTTAAACCACAACTCATAAAATGAAAGAGCTAACGGAAAATCTCACTTGTCTTTCTGAAATTAGCCAACTGTTTACATTTTTAATTTAAATGCCTAAGTCACAGCCTGGCATCACATAAACCTGTGCATTACACAAAGCTTCAGTAAAAATGTAAAAAAACATTGCCCATTGTTGACAATATTTGAAATAAAAAACAAATATGATATGTAGCTTTTGAATATCAATTTAATAGAATCATTGTACACTAAAAAGTATATACTATTTTTATATGATATAATAAAGTTAATCTAGTATATCTGTCCAAAAATGTAAGATAAAATAAGAGTATATATATATATATATATATATATATATATATATATATATATATATATATATATATATATATATATATATATATATATATATATATATGTAAATATATATATATATATATATATATATATCAATGTGACAAATAAAATCAATGTATTTATGATGAATGATCTAAGAAATATGACTATGGGTTTCACTTTATATTTTATA
This sequence comes from Zapus hudsonius, assembly GCA_004024765.1. NCBI lineage: Eukaryota > Metazoa > Chordata > Mammalia > Rodentia > Dipodidae > Zapus > Zapus hudsonius. Next base: position 31,156 of record PVHP010010751.1, on the reverse strand, counting down.
CATTTCAGTATTTTAACATGTGTTTCCTTTAAATCTTAGACATTATTTCTTTAGAAATTGTGGCTAAAAGAAAGCAATGTCACTCTGTTTAAACTTTATCATTTCATATAATCTTGGTTTATGAGCACTTAGGACAAAACCTTAGCAAAAGAGATCTCAATGTCCATTTAAGCCAGAAAAAAATCAGTTAAACAAAACAAACCAAAACAAAAAAGTTCTCCAATAAGTGAGAAATGGCTAAAGAAAAAAATCTCTGGCAAAAATTAATGAAAATGTTTAAATTTCAACAACTGACACGCATTTGTTATTAGTTTCTTGGGATGACAGAGATTAGTAGTCTTTTAGGGAAATGTTAATTTTAAGCAAGATTTCCTATGTTTTGTGGCAATCCCTTTCTTCTCAGAATACAGGACTATTAAATATTTAATTTTCAATCAGTCCAGATAATATCTCTGATGTCACTACAATACTATGAAATAAAAATGCTTGCTATAAATCCCTTACTCTCATGTTTACAGAATATATATATATATATATATATATATATATATATATATATATATATATATATATAT
>PVHP010010751.1:0-30481 GCA_004024765.1 Zapus hudsonius | reverse complement strand
AGAATATATATATATATACATATATATCATATATCTCACATATTTATTTATTCTGAGACTAGATGATAACTTGCTTTTCTGAATGACCCAAACAATAGTGGTATAAACCCCTGAAAGAGGGTAAAAATGAAAGCTTCTTACTACCTGGAGCCTAACTGGTACTACCGGCTACCATGTGGAAAGAAGCAATGTATCCCCGCTATGGAAGTGGGGTAGGGGACAGGGTGGAGAGTTCAGTGAATGGTGAATCAGCTGTGTCTGTTCCTGCCACTTTCCTCAGTGGCAGCAGCACCATGAGACAAATGCCGTGGATTAGAGATGGGTGGGAACCGTGGACACCAGAGTGAAGGATTGCTTCCTTTCAGAGATTCAGAAGCTCTGCTTGGAGTCAATGATATTCGAACCGAGTATTGAGAAATGTACAAATTTGCAGGACAGATGGGAGAAGAGTGTCCTGTCAGAGGGTAGAACATAGTAAGGTACAGATACACACACAAAGAAAACTGGATTTTACAAAGAAACATGTGTTGTACATGATTGAGAAAATCCTTCCAGGGAAGAAGTAACAGGATTGAGACTAGCAATACAGGCCTAGAAAAATAACAAAAAGACGGTGATTTTCATGCTAAGATGTTGGGTTATAATATCTGTATGATTTGCCTTATATTTCTTAACTATCACCGAATATAGTGGTCGAAAGCAGCAAGTATTTGACAGCATAGAGAAGCCATCCAGCCTGGAGAACACCATGGCATTTACCTAGTGATTCAGTGGCCTGGCAGCAAGGCCTGGGCATAGGGAGGTTCCCTCTGAGCCTTCATTGGTCTGCAGTTTCTTCTGGGTTTGGATTGCTTGGCATCTCTTACCACAGCTGACTCTCCCAGCCAACAGGCCACAGGACAGCAGAGATCCCAGGAGAGCAGACAGGATTGTGCAAGGGCTCAGAGGCCTGGTTTTAAAACTTGCATATCACACAGCTTTTCTGTTGAGGCCTTTGACTGGTGAAACCATGGCACCAGACCAACCTAGAGGAAAGAGAAGGCCTCTGGAGAGTTTGAGCTGCGGAGTCACACTGTGCCAGGAGTGCAGAGTGAAATGAACAAAACACTGTGTCCAGGTTTAGGCAAGTGGAAGGGGATTTCAGTACTTTACTGGTACAAAGGTAATATACTCCATAGTATTTTTAGATAGCATGAATTTGAATCTCATCAGCTTCCTTCTAATATCAAATCCAGATCAAATTAGAAAAACAAAACAAAAGAGTATAGTAACCAAATGCCTTAAAGTCCTTCTAAGTAGCATTAAGAGTATAATAAAAATGTCTCTTCCAAAGAGATCATTAAAGCCCATTTGTGATGATTGCTATCTATTTTGTCAATTTGACCATCTCAGATTCGCCTAGGAAATAAAAATCCGGCCATGTCTGAGAGGCAGTTGCTAGATTAGCTTGATTATTTTGGAAGACACCCCCTAGATGTGGTAGCCACCACCCCATAGGCTGGGCTCCCAGCCTGAGTGAAAAGAAAGTGAGATGAGCACCAGCATTCACCTTTCTCTCTCTCTCTCTCTCTCTCTCTCTCTCTCTCTCTCTCTCTCTCTCTCTCTCTCTCTCTCTCTCTCTCTCTCTCTCTCTCTCCTCTCCTTGGCTGCAGATTGAATGTGGCACACTGCTTTCTTATTTTCTTATTCTGGCTGTTGAGCCTTCCTCATCATCATGGATTGTGTCAAACCATACACAACTAATTAATCCTTCACTTAAATTACTTTTCAGGCATTGGGTCACATCAACAGGGAAAATTACTAGTATACCATTCTTCTTGCTTCATTTATTGGCCCAGAAGAAAGTTTTCTTAGTTAGCAAATAAAAATCTTCACAATAAATCCCACAGCATACAAGTATTCTAGCACAATGAACATTAATTTCAAGTTAGTTCTATTAAAATTATAAATAAATGCCCTGCATGCATCGCTAAACACACTAAATCAATTCCATAAGCTATGTTGAGTATAACCAAACACAAAATAGTCACTTGGAAATTGCATCCCTCTCCTGGGAATAGTAAGAGAAGAATCTGGTTTGGAGCCACTAGTCAAAATGCCAATCCTATTTTGATAAGTGGAGCCTTCAATTTCCTACAAATGAAGTGTGATCAAGCTCTTCCATTGAGATAGTCAGGACAGGACAAACACATCATTGCTAAGAACAGTTATCACCCTAGCCTCTGCGGGGCATCAAGGGATTGCTAATAAGAGTAAGGAGAGAAAGAGTTGGCACCAAAAGGGACACATGTACTTGGCCCCTGGCATAGCTCTGCTTTCTTGCCAGATACTCTTCATTTTCAGTGACAGTTGGTTGCTTTAAGCTTTTGAGATATTCATGCAAATTCATGAAGTTTTCTTTGGTTGATTGAGTTTTCTTTTAAGTCTACTTCTTATACTTTAGTATTGTAAAATAAGTTTTATGGGTCTGGCAAGATCATATGTTGATAATATCATGTTTCACTCAGTATCACTACTGTATAGTGGACATTGAATATTTGTAAATCTTGTTGAAAACTATTCTTCCACCATGTATGTACTGACCTGCTATAGATAGGTTGCAGAGTGGGTAGAAGAAAGATGATGGTGCATCTGATGTGTGTAATCCTGCCCTGGAGAGGAGCCTAGGCAGAGATGGGATGCACACAGAGAATGCTGTTCATCTTGGTGTAGGATGAGTGCACAGAGGAGTCAGAAGGATAAAGCACCCTTGATACTTGACAGGTCTGCCCAAGACAGAGGTGTCTTCTTACTGGTCCTGAAATCCCATGTGAGAATTAAACACCTCTGATCATTTCAAGAACCTCAGAAAATTAGTATGTGAGGCAGCTTAATAACCTACCTGCTGTATCTTCCTGCTCTTAAACTATGGGAATCTCTGGATGGACTGAGAAAATTAAAGTAGGTTAGCAATTTTGTGGCTACTGAAAATCAATTTATAATATATGTACATCACTTTAAAGGGTTACCATTTTATTTTTGGATAAATATCCTAGGACATAATATGGCATCTTTCACTTAAGATGGATGAACCCCTTCACAATCCTAAAACCAGGGGCAGTTTTATTTTCAGAGAGGTTTGCTCATTTGCATAAGATTTATATGCATGTTGACCTTATTGAAGTATATATATATATATATATATATATATATATATATATATATATATATATATATATGCATGTGTATGTGTATACACCCTTGTGCATGTGGAAGGCAGAGGTTTACTTTGGGTTTCCTCTACCACTCTGAATCACTTTTTTTGACCAATGAAAATGTTTATAGAAGAATAAATATACATACAAATCTAGAGTAGATACTCTTTGTAATTGTCCCACACCATTCCTTCTCTTTTGTTAATTTTAATCTTCATACATGTACATAATGCATTTTGATCATAATATCTTCGAATTATCTTCTTTTTGGCCTCCTCCCATTCCCTTTCCACAGAACCCCTTCTTTTTACAACTAGTCTCTCTTCCATTTAGATCTCGTTTGCCCTCCTCCATCATGCATGCTATCCCAGTAGTGTGCAGCAGGTATTTTGCAGGTACCAAGAACCACTGTAAGGCCATGAACACAACAGCCACCTCATGTCTAGAAGACATTGTTACGAAGCACTCCTCTCCATCCTTTGACTCTTGCATAGTTTGTGCCAATCTTCTGTAATGTTCCTTGAGCCTTAGATAGTTTGATAAGAATGTCCTGTGCAGTGCTGAATCCTCAGTGGCTTATGCTAAGCACTCTCTCATGAGTCACTTTCATCTGCAAAAAGGAGCTCACTGATTTGTCAAGACCAAATATCCAGCAAGCCCTGGGAATCCTGTCTCTACCTACCCAGCTCTGAGATTCCAAGTATGGATGACCATGCCAAGTCTTTGTGTGTTCTGTATATATGAACTCAGATACTCATGCTTGAGAGGCATGACTGATTGAACCATCCCCTCAACTCATCCTCATATCTTTATACTAAGATGAACAAAACCAATTAAAAATAAGTTTCATGTATCATAGAATACTGAGTGAGAAAACTCCACTTTCACATATTGGAACTACTAGATTTCTACCTGAATGATGTACAAAACCAGAAAAATACTATTTCCAGAGAATATGTAAATCGTTGAAATCTGGGAGGTGTGCTTCCTTACATGTGGAGAAGTCCAGCCATGCTGAGCTGTCCCATCTCATTCTCAAGCCCAACCTGCCTTTTCCCAAGAGCTTTGCCAGGGAATTGACATTTTCCTCCTGCAGATCTGTTTTTTCAAGATCTTGTTCTTACCTTTAAACAAACACTTCCACATCCTGCTGAATGGAGACACACCTGTGGAGATAATAACTGGGAATCAACATTGTTTAATGTCATCAGTTGTAGTACTTGACACATGAGCCAAACTATAAAACCTCAAGATAGAATAACAAAAAGAGTTAATTATATGTAATTAAATGTAATGATTTCTGGTAGGTGTGTGTGTGTGTGTGTGTGTGTGTGTGTGTGTGTGTGCACATATGCATGTATATATGCAAAGCATTGAAAGCAGAACCATGTTTGCTAAAAAAAGACAGACAAGATGTCTTCACAAGGCTTATGGGCATTGAAGAAAATAATGATAAGGATAGTGAGGGATTTATAACCATTGAAGAAAAAGGCCATCATCAATCCAGGCTCATAGGTGTGAAGCATAGAAGTGCATTTATGCAGTTTGGTGGTTAATCTCCATTATCAACTTGACTAGTTTTAGAATCATCAAGGAGACTGGTGAGGCTCACTTGCTCTTGGTGATGGCATTTCCTGAGAGGTTTAATTGACAGGAAAGACTTGCTCTGAATATAGGAAGTACCATTCCCATGGCAGTTGGAGATTACCTATGGTGGGGAAGGTTTGGTGACAGGAGCTTGAGGTAGCTGATCACATTCGGTAGACAGTGAAGAAACAGCAATGAATACTCAGATGCAAATTTTACAAAGAAACATGAATTATATAGGTTGGTTTGTTTGTAGTTTTGTTTTAGGTAACTGCATTTATAGTGAATGAATTATACAACATAAATACTGGATTCCAAGGGAATCTCTTTAAATTATGCTTCAGCCAAAGAAGAAATAATGGTTATTGTGTTTGTTAGTTAGGTCCAACACTAAGTTTCAAGTCAAATTTTAACTTAGAAATTGTTAATCTTCAAAAAATTGTTTTATTTACTTTTAAGTTCATAAAAGTACTTCTCCAGGTCTCAGATGATTCTCAGCCAGTGGTGCCTGTAGAATGTGTGTTACAACCTGCCTTCTTCCTAGTTTTGCAGATTTATTTTTAATAAAATTCAATTGCTGAGGCATTTCTTAAAAAATGGGACTTTAAAATTGATTTTATATTAACCTAGTGCTGATCTGTATCCAGTATGTTGAAAAAAGATTTATTTTCTGAAACATTCTGTTAATTATGTAAAGAGGGAGCTAGAGACAACCTGTATCTACCATTCATTCACGATGCCATATTGGGCACACAATTAATTGACTCAGAACTCCATTTTGTTATTGTCAAAGAAAGGATTAAGATACCATTAATGTAATTATAGTTTTAAAATATGTTTACTCTATGTAAATACAGTGACTTTTATATTTTATCTTAAGACTTGGAGTAGTATATTTTTTTCACATTTCAGAAAAACAGATTTTTTTTTTGCAATGTGTGTCTGGGGTTCCTGTGTGTGCATATTTGTGTTTTGATGTATGTGAACACATGTGTGTGAGTGGGTGTACAAACAAATGTGTGTGAAGGCCAGAAGTTGATATTGGTTATATATTGTTGGATATTTATTTAATTTTTTGATACAAATATCTCACTGAACCCAGAACTTATCCATTTTGCTAGGCTAGTTAGCCAGCAAGTCTGCAGATCCTTCTCTTTCTGCCTCCCCAGCTGTGGGATCATAGGCACAAGCCACAGCATCTGGCTTTTACAGAGATGATGAAGATCACAACTCAGGCCCTCGTGCATATGTGACAAGTAATTTTCCGAGATGTTTCCGTGGCACCAAAAGATTAATTTTGTGCAAAGAAAACTATATTTGCAATTAAGTACTCCTCCATTGACCAAAGAGAAAAAAGATTGATAATACGGGCATAAAACAAATAGTAGCTTATTAGAATGCTAAATTAAATAGAAAATATTGAGTAGTTTTTGAAGAAAGATGATCAGAGGAAAGGTTTTAACAGAAGGTAAATTTTCTTGTAAATTTAATAGGCTCAATTATTCTCTAGCATAAAAAGTTGTGTGGTTATAAAAGTGACAGTTTATATGGGACACAAATTCCTAATAGACCGCAAGTCTGCTTGTTGCCTCTGTGGATTTATTTCTGAAGTATTTAAGGAGGTGTTGTCCATTTATTGATCCCACACAGTCCTACTCAGTGCTTCTAATTCGCATCACGACTGTGCTTGCACAGTCACGAGAATGTGTTTAGTTGGTTTTTCTTTTACTCAAGTGGTGATGTTCCTGGTCACTCATACTCTGAATAATTTGGAGTTATATTCTCTGAATTCATTAATTCAGAGACACAAGGAACATTGCAGAAGAGTACATGGAAAGAATTTACGATCCAGAGGATAAAGGGGACTGTTAGGCATCATTATCTTCCAGACACCATCTGGCTGTTGCATTCATGAACTCAGAGCTGCTGTGGTAACTGACATAAGACTCAGCCTGTCTTTGTCTCCTCTTGGATGTGGAAGGCAATGGTGAGGTCCCACCACAGCCAGAGGGGCCATTGGCAGCTAATGGTTGCTGAACTAGGAGGAGTCATTTTCTTCAGTGGTGTATCCACTGGTAAGTGTCCATGCTCCAGGAAATAGTTGACCCTAATGCTCAAGCAAGCAGCTTTACTTGTCAGCGGACTTACAAAAAAGGAAGATATGGAAGTAGCATGAGGAATTGTTGAGAAAATAAAGTGGTAGTTGGAGGTAGAAGGTGATAATTGAGCGAAATGGGGGTGATCTGTTCAAAGTACTTATTTATATGAAATTGTCAAAAATAAGTAATTTGAAAGAAATACAAAATAAGATGCTAGACAAAGAAAAATATATTAATATTCATATTAAGTATATATAATTAAAAGTATCAAAAGGCAGATCATCAGATGAAGAAAGTGATGCTTATATACCTTTGCTTCTGCAAACAAGTATAGAAATCTAGCTTATCTTTTTATATCAAGAAACATATAAATATAAGGATACAACAAAGAAAATCACTTTATCTTATATTTATATTTCTCATCAGCACCCCAACAATCTCAATAACATAATAGCTTATGATCACTACCCCACTGAAGCTAAATACTAGGTAAATGTAATTCATGTATCTGTGCAAAATATATACTGAACAAATATGATTTCACAAGAAAAATGAATTTTAGGCTACATAAATGTCCTTCCCAATGTAAAGCTTTTTCTATACCTATTAACAAGTACATTTTTTACTAACCCAGAATATTCTTTTAATTATTAAACTCACACTCAATTGTTATATACAGGTTCCCCATCAAGAAAAATAGTCATTAAAATTTAACATCTCATTAAATTAAAGTTAAATACATTATATGTTCTTATTTTATTAATTATACACAGAAATGTAGAGATGTCAAACCCTTCAGAAATTTTTCATATTATTATTATTATTTTTCTTTATTATCCATAATTAAATAAATGAGTGAACAAGTAATGAGTTGATATCCCCAATTCCCCAATTTCCCTCTTCCCTGTCCCAATCAGCTGGATATTATCGAGTGGTGGGATAAGCAAGAGATCCACAACCTCAGCCAGTCAGTCAACACAGGATAAGCCAGACAGACACCAATGATTTCAACACAACCTAAAGCAGAAGTACAGAGGCACTTAAAACCTCAACAATAAAGTAGCCTTAATACTCACCCACCATGACTCAGAAAACTGAGCTGAAGAGGGGGCAGAAAGACTGTAACAGCCATGGTGGGGGAGAACTTACAGAGACATTGATCCCTTCATATTTTTTAAAAGAAGGCTAGTGAATGCTTATGAAACAATTACTGTGTCCTATTGCTTTCCATAGGTTATTGTTCATTTTCCATAGAATAGCACAACCAAAAAAAGTTCATTTAATTTATACAAATCAGAATGAAACAATGCTTTGGGAAACAACATATATTAGACCTCTATTTCTGAGAGTATTGAATAAAGAAGATTTATATTGATTTAGAACAAGAAGGGTCAATGATGAAAGATGAAAACTATGGCATCCTAAAAATTTCCAGAGTTATTACTACTCCCGTCTCCAAATTTTAAGTGTCTTCTATGTTTAGGCAGATTGGTGTCTCTCTTTCAATGTTTCTTCATATTCTTTAAAAATATCATGAAATTCTTTTAATCTGTACAACTTCTAAATTTTTCTTGATGTAAAGAAAGTAAGCCAAGTTTACAAATTTTCACATGAAGATTACCCACAATAAGAAACACTAAAATGAAGTAACTAGATTTGGGAAGTAACTGTCATATATAATGGAAAGAATGTAAATGACTCTAAAACAATCACATAGTCAAGTTTCAAGACTTTGTATGCTTTATCTGTCATCATTCCTTATACATCATCTAGAAAAGGAGAGAGAGAACTAATAATTTTAAAATTAGACATTATAAATCTTTCAAAAGACAAGTCTCATGAAAACTTAATATATCCCTATCCAAACTGTGATTATAAAAAAATATGAGTTTGTATATTCCTATGCAAGCTGTGATTGTAAAAATATGAGCTCAAAATTAAATGGAGAGATATCCATAAGCTAATGCAACTTTTAAAACTCCATTACTTCATTACAGTAAAAGGGAAGAGCATAATATTGTGAGGAACCCCCCCCTCTGAATTTCAAGTTGATTAATTTACTACCAATTTGCTAAGCAGTACACGTTTTGTGTACATTTCCGGAAGCTGAAATCCAAGGTCAACCTCACTGAGATGCCCTTTCAGAGTCAAGTACTGTAACACCTCATGCTCCTTCCTGTCAGAGTCCAAAGGTGAATTCAAGATTCTACTTTTATTATTTAACTGTTTATGAGTTTCTCTCCCCTTTCACTGTAATTTTATCACTTGTCAATGTCTCTATCCCCAAGTGGAACAATAGATAAACCTTCCATCCATGCTTTACCCTTGTATACAAACTAGGAGTTCAACTGGAAGTTCAGCTGGAGACTTACCTTAACTTAAAGCACAAACTGCTTGCTCAGAATAAAGATAACAAGAGTTGTAGGGTGCAGGAATAATTTTGGGTCACAAGAAACTCTTGTTTCAAACTGGATCTTGTGAGGAGGGTATCTAGGATTCTTGCTATCCCTTCCCACTAAGGCTATGGGTAACCCACACTAGATAGAGGGGATTTAACATGACACCCAGCTGTTGTGGTGTGTGTTTTCCCCAGTGGGAGTCAGGCAGCTGACTCATGCAAGAGGAGACAGACAAAGAATTCTTGGCAGCAGAATGGAGAACTGCAGCTGGGAAGTCATTGCACTTCCAGCTGGGAAGAGGCAGTTCAAAGTGCATGGGTCTCAGGGACTGGGTGTGATACATATGTGAAACAGGACATGAGCTCGGGTCATCCACAGTGACCTCCACTTTAGCAAGACTTTAGCAAGAGGACTTTATTAGTAGATGGCTCCTAGTGCCAACAGTAAGGCCAGGCCACAGAGAGCCATCACTCACATACGAAAGCTACATCTGACGAAAGAGAGAACTGACTTATAAGCAATCTTCAAAATGTAGGGGAAACTTTATCTTTAATATATCTGATATATGGAGGATGCGTGGGAGTGGGGAGACTCTATTTCCTTTTGCATTTAATCCCTTTCTTATTAACTGGCATGTCACAGTGGGTTTATAATTAAGTGACAAACACTGTGAAATGCATCCTAATTATTTCATCTGATAGGCGGATGACATTCAGAAGCTGATGTTAGTTGACAGAGAAACAGGAAGTCATATTGCCTTGAACAGTGATTTAAAAGTACAATTACTATTGGACTAGAGAGACCGCTCAGAGATTAAGGTGCTTGCCTGCAATGCCTAATGGCCTGGGTTTAATTCCCAGGAACCATGTAAAGATAATGCACAAAGAGGTACATGTATCAAGAGCAGTGGTTAGAGGTCCTGATGTATCCATTCTCTCTCTCTCTCTCTCTCTCTTGATTGCAAATAAATTAATATATATTTAAAGTACAGTTACTATCTGTGACTTTACACTGCAAAAGATAAAATCATGTGTACTTAGTCTTAAGAGTGACTATAGATTTTATATTATCTAAAAATGACCAAGTATGACCTAGTAACCGAGAATTTTTCCAGACATATAATGTATGGCTTTGTCAATAACAGACAAAATAAACTCATGATTAAACTTCATGAGCATACCTTATAAATTTATAGATGATGAATTTATATTTAATCTCCCTTCACAGGTGTTGAGAACTAAATGGTTTTAAAAAATAACAAAACCTAGTTGTCCACTCATGTGGAAGAATGTATGTTACATGTCCCTCACACGTCTTTATGTTAGAGGTTTAATCCCCAGAGTGGCACTGCTGAGAGCTGGTGCAACCTACATAAGGGTTTCCTGGGAAGATCCCTAAGGGACTGTGGGCCCCTAAGCCTTCCATTCATTCCTATTTAATCCCTGACCATCAAGGGCCTGGATTTGCTCTAATTCATTATGTTTCAAGCCCACAGAAACAAGAATGATTGATCATAGACCTTAATGTCCAAATTTCTGAGGCCCAAATTAACCTTTCCTCTATGTAAGTTTATAATATCAGGTGTTTATCATAGTCACCTAAAGCTTATAGAGATAGTTGTAACTATATAAATGTATGAATTTAGAATATGTACATATAAGCACATAGGATTAGCAAAGGTGATGTTAGTGGAAATTAATATGTATGTAATACACCAAGACTATGTTATGTCTCTATTAGCAGAAGTCCTTCCTTATTTGAAAATACATACAACCAACCCTCACCTTGTCTTACCTTATTAGTGACATGAAACATAGTTTGGGAAATTATCAAAACTTTCAATAATTTAATATTCTTCTGCCTATCTTTTCTTGGTTTCTTGTTGCTACTGGTTTTCATTTTCTATTCTTACACATGAATGGAACCATTAATCATTTTATTTCCAATCTATTCTGGAATATACTTTCTTCCCATTTTATTCCAGAACCATGCTTACATTATATATCCCTATACTGTGATCAGTCCTACCATTTGCTTGCTCAGTACTAATCCCCCTGAGACAGACCATTGCTCAGGACTATTCATTTCTTCAGCTTGCTAATTGGCAAACACTCAAACTATTATTCAACTTTGGCTGTGTTCTCAATGTTCCTTACCAAGTTTTATTTTATTTTTTTGCAAAGCCCTAATGATATCTTTTATCAGTCCCTAAAGTCCAATAACATCAAAGCACTCTCCTTTTTAAGGCCTTTTAATTTTAACTTTTCTAAGGGGAAAAGTGAGGTCTTCAGTGGTGACTATACCCTCCTAAATCCACATTTCTGCACTCATTCTTTCAAATTTCTTCTCACTATTGCTGTCTATAATAGTCAGCCATATGCCTCTGGGATGAATCTCCAAACCAGGCACAAGTTGGTGAGGAAAGTACTAACTGAAATAACAGATCCACGGGAAGTTCCAAAACTGAGGGGAAAGGCTGGCCCCCTTTCAAAGATCCAAGCAGAGAGACAGAGACCCAGCACTTCCAAAGCAAGCAAGCACACTATAATTCACAAACAACAGGATGGCCAGATTTGAGCTCTGGCTGCTCTTTGCATATGTATCCCTGGAATTTTGCATCCAATTTAGAAATACCTCAGGGCCAGACCCCAGGAGGCCAGGCCAAAGTGACATCCAGAAGGCTGGATGGAGACAATTCTTTAATATATTTTTGATTCAATTGGGGTACATCTATTCAAACTACCACACCGTCTCAGATTAACTTTTTTAAAATAATATTTCTCCATATTTATGTCATTTATAGCTCTTAGTTTATTTTTCATCCTGTCATTTGACTTTCCTTGGAGGACATAGGAATGTCTACTCACTGAATAGAGACAAGGAACCCATAGAACAAAGAAAGGATTCCATTCATGTTCAGCTGGATAAACCAAAGAGTTATTGGGAGAACTTCCAGGAACATCTGTGATGGGCAGCTGTGTTAGGAGTCCCACCCTAATCCCGGGCAACTCAGACACATCTGTGCTACCAGGAAGTCCCTGGGCATAAAATGACACTACTGAAGAGTTCCACACTAGTCAACCATTGACCTATTATGTCACCTCAGTGGAGGAGGTGGGGCCACCTCAGCGGTCCTAAAGGCTTTTCTTTTTTACATCTTTCACCTCTCTTGGAGGAAATGTTAATAGTGCAGTTGTTCTTCAACATGGCAGTGGCTACGTTCAGCCCCCAGGAAATCTTGACATAAAAATTCCTCATGACCACTGCTTTCTTTCTTTAAAGCCAAGGTTCTTGGGAGGAGGTGGAGAAAATTGTCCCCCAGAAGACATCTGTCATTGTGTAGAGTCATTTTGATTATGACAACTGAACAATGAGTGCTATGGTACCTATTGGGAGGGAGGGAGCCAGGAATACTGGCAATTATCCTAGAAGGCACTTCCCACTGACTCTCTCACCCTATAGTTAATTGGATTTAATTAGAAATGTAAAATGAAAACAAAGGTAGTTGTAAGCAGGGTCTAAAGAAAGTGCTCAATTGCAATGAGGACCTAAGTTCATATCCATCATCCCATGTAAAAGCTGGGCATGGTGGCTCTCAAACATTATCTCAGCAATACAGAGGTAGAACAGAAGTTGGGCTTGCTGGATACAAAATCAGGTGAGTTGTAGGTCCAGGGAGAGATGCTGTCTCAAAAATAAGGTGGAACGCTATTGAAGAAGAAGTCACCCATCATTGCTCTCTGGGTTCCACACGCATGCCCACACATGTGCAAGCATACCCATATACATATGCACCTGCATGCATACCTACATGCATAAGCACTCACCACACATACATATGTGATAGTTTCAGACAAGCTCCATAGACTACCCTTCCCTTGAGTGGGAGGTGTTTCTAGCTAGAGTTCAAACCTAGGCACTAAAAACTGATTGGTCAGGTATGAACCTACCACCTCTCTCCCTAGCCACCTAGGGCAGGAAATACTCACTGAACTGATAATTCTGTCTCTTTTTCCACATGGCATCCTAGAAGAAGGACTTTCATTTTTTTCCAAGTAAGGCTCAGGATTCTTTCCCATATAAACCTTTCCCTATCATGATGGGAGCCCTCTGATAGCTTTTCTTCTGCTGCTTGTTTGGCTGAGCAGCACAGATTTATTAAAATCTCTCCCATATATTCTCCCCACACTGGTGGCTGGAGAACTCTGTAACTCCCCATGTTCCCTTAAATAACAAAGTCTCCTACTATAACTTAATATCTTGTTGTCTATGATTTTAAATCTTTAATTTTTGTAGCCAAGAATTCAGGTACTCCTTAAATTTTGGGGTGCACTGGAATTTCTGGTGGGCATTATCTAAATTCTAATCCTCAGCTCACCCCACTACATATATACATGTAAAGAAAATAGAAAATAATTATAAGCAGACAGAATCTTCAAGTGAAAAAACAGTAAAATTATTAATATGTACAACTATGATTTCATATTATGTAATCATAATACTTATCTGTTTAAATAAATATGGATTTTAATATTAAATTTTTGATTTTGTGAGAAAATGGAAAATAAAGTTTTAATTTTAAGCACCAGTTTAAAGGATTGTTGAAGATAAGCCTATATTAACTATATGAACATGTTTCATAAATAAAAGTGTATGAGACATAAAATCATTTCTACAAGTATGTATTTATAGTCCAATAATGCTTTGGCAAACTTTAAATTTATTTATCTACTTATTTCAATATGGCTTAGACATGTGAATGACAGACACAATTGTTTTTATAAAGTAGCTAGATTAGGAATAAATCCATGCTGTGTCACCTGTCACTTTTACAAATACATTATCTTTTTATTGTCCATAATGAGTTACATTATTTAGTGGGCAAATAATGAGTTGTTATCCCTAGTTCCTCAATGCCCCTCTTCCCCATACCCAATCAGCTGGATATCTTCCTCTGTGGGCCGTCTGGATCAGTCTCTGTGGTAGGGGACCATGGATAGCCCAGTCTTCAGCCAGGTTCTCCAGACCCAAGTGTGTTGTTACTGGGGGGTTCCATGCTTCTAGTCTCCCCCACTAGGGCTCTCACAATCTTTCGGCTCCCTGTTCCACTCAGTTCCCTGAGTCATGGTGGGTGAGTTTTAAGGCTGTTTTATTGTTGAGATTTTAAGGGCTCTCTGTACTTGTGCTTTAGGTTGTTTCAAAAATCATTGGTGTCTGTCTCACTTGCTTGTCCTGTGTTGACTGATTGGCTGTCACTATGGGTCACTTGTTCATTCCATCATTCTCTGCGGGGTTCCATATGGATCCTCCACCGTAGGTCTGCGGTGGCTCATCTCTTGTCAGGTTGTCAGCTATCGGCCTGCAGTTCTTGGTAGGGTTGGATGAGTCACAGCTCTCTCGCTGCATTCTGAAAGATACAAAGAGAATCTCCATCAGAGAGTGACATCAGTATAGGTTAACTGAGAAACACATTTCTGAATTAGCTATATTCTATTTTTAGTAGCCTCTCCTTCAATCTCTTGCTTAGTGCATCTCTCATTGGGGGCCCAAGAGTCTGGCTCCCAGTGCATATCACCCTAAGTCCCCAGTTCCAGTTAAGGGCTCTCCCTCACCAAGTGGAATATTTGGCCAGATTTAAAAGCTGTTGATTGCCTCCCCCAGGCTTTGGCTCCTCCATTGCACAAGTGCTCTTTTCTTGGTTCATTGTTCTCTCCCAGTAGTAGGTGTGGTCAGCCTACTCATGGCAGCAGACTGTGTTTCATGCCAGTGGTCTCTGTTTACTCCAGCTGTCCTTGACCAGCTTCCCCTGGAAGCTCACACAGTGCCTTTCAGAACCACATTAACTACCATCTGGGGGCTGGTTATCATTCTGTACCTCAAAGGGTCTCTCAATGCTGATTGATGGCATTCTGGGATTTCTTCAGCAATAGGGTTTTTGGCCTCAGGTCTGGGGAGGGCACTCAAGAGCTTTGACAGAGTTCTGTCTTGCTGTTGGAACCTCATGGGTTGCTTTGGTCAAAAGCTCAGTGAGGGAAGGAACTGGTGGTTGGAACCAGGGGTTGTCAGACTGATATAATTATTCACAGGCTTAGACTCTCTCCCCTACCACTCATTGCCCCTCTTGCCAGATGATGCCCACTACTTGCTCAATAGATACAGTAGGCTCATGAGGATTTTATGATTTTGAACCCATTTTGGTTTAGCCTCATGCTTAAACCATTCCCCTCCCCCCATCCCTTCCCCCTCATTCATAACCTCTCACTTCTTTCTACTAGTCTGGTTAGAGTTTATGGTTAGCCTGGTTAAGGTCCGCATATGAGTGAGAATATATGAGAATATATGGTGTTTGGCTCTCTGTTCTTTTGAGAGATTGCTTAGTAGGATGTCACTTCTCAGGAGAGAGACATTTTTGCAACTATGTTTAGAGCAGCTCAATTCATAATAGACAAGAATTGGAATCAACCAAAATGCCCTTCCATGGAAGAATGGATAACAAAACTCTAGGATATTTACACCATGGAATTCTATGCAGCTGAAAGGAAAAATGACATATCAAAATTTAGGGAAAAATGGTCTGACTTGGAGCAGATCCTACAAATACATTATTTTTCCTGTTTGTATTATGGCCACTTTTTTGTAACATAACATTTCCCCCTTAACTAAAAAGAAATGAACTAGCATACAAAAATGGCCAACAAATTCATTTTATGCCATCAATACTCTAAAGTACAAAGGGTAATTGAAAATGGAGTGTTTCCCACTTTCTTGCTTCCCACTGTGCCTTCCTGGTCAGCCTTCCCTGCTTGCAGGATGGTTTGGCACTCTCCTAACTTAATCAGTTGAGAAAAACAAGAACACATTTTCTATCTCAACTTAGACTTTTCCAGGATCTGCTCTTGCCATATCCCTTCTTGTCTGAGTTAATCACAAGGGTGGGAACACAGAAGATTCCCGACTTCAACAATTACTCCTTCTTCCTCACACCCATGAGACAAGTCTTCGAAGATACAGGAGTGGTCTGCAGCATATTGCATGTCTTCTCAGACCAACTGTGGGAGAAGAGAGCCATGGGGGACTTCGCACTGAGACTCACTGGCACCTCATGGTGTTTTAATAAGTATATGTTCGCTAGCCTTTCATGTGCTATAAAAAGACCTTTAGGGTTTAGTTTTCATTTTGAAAACTATGCAGGAAATAAGAACAATTCTGTTTGTAAAATCATTGTTTATTACGGTTGCTATTAAAGAAAAGCATCAAGGACTTTATGAGGAAGATATGGCTGTTTTTTTTTTCAAGTTGCTTTTCATCTAAAAACACAAGTTATTTAATCAATTGTCCATTCAGTTTGGCAATATTTTGAATACATTATTCTCTCTCTGAGAAGTTCTGTTATCTTGAAAATGCTTTTTTCTTAGCATCTGAATTTTAAGAGCAGAGTGGGTTTTTAGCCAGCAGTAAGCTTGAGAAGATTTCCAAGATGTGGTTTGTTCTTGAGAAATAAACCCAGACTATTAAATCTTCCTTTTTTTTTCACTGTATTTTTCCTTGTCTCCTTTACTGTACTGATATCCCTTAAGAAAAGAATCTTCTGGTCATGTTTAGTCAAACCACCATTTGTATCTGACTATTTTTTTCAAACTTGTATTCAGTAAATTATGTCTTAGTCACTCACGATTTCCCATGAAAGAACAATGGCAAATAAAACTGAAGTTGTGGGTTAGTTTGCATGCAGGTTAGGCAAAACATAATTTATCCCTATAGATTATTCTCTCAATTTTCATTTTAGACCCTTGACTAGAAGGCATCTGAGTGTTTAGGCTTCTTTTATAAACAGCTCATGTTTGTATCACTGAAGCAAAACATTCAGACTTTGATTGAAATTTACATCGTCTCCCCGAGTTACTGGCAAAATTCAGCATTTCTGAGCCCACCGCTGTGTGGAGACCACCTGGGCACTGCATAGTCCACTCTGGGCCAAGACACACACTCCTCCTGTGCCCATTCAGTCAAGCACAATCTGCTCATGCACAAATTGGTGATCAGGCTCTTTTGGCACTGACCGTACTGCCTGAGTAGAGGGGGCTATATTAGGCCCTTCCTGAGCTGGTTGAACCCCCCCAGTGCTTACCCATGTGGACATTGCCAGGCACTGAGTACCACCCATGATCCAGTTGGCATGCCACCAGCACCTGTTCAGTCAATCAGTTACAACCAATGCCTATACCTGCACAAATTGGGGATTATTGAGAAAAAGGCCCATTTTATGCTACCCTCAAGCCCCAGCTACCTACTAGAATCCAACCTGAGTAGAGACCACTAGACGCTGGTTATTCACCCCAGGGTGCCAAGCCCAGACCCTTATGCACACTGTCCATGCACATAGTAGGCTATTTAGCTTCCAATGTACCCAGTGCAAACCCATGAATAGATCAGCTGCCAACACTCACCCTGGTTCAATTCCCCAGCACCCATGTAAAGCCAGATGCACAGGGTGACTCATGCATCTGGAGTTTGCAGAGACTGGAGGCCCTGGTGCATCCATTCTCGTATCTCTTTGCTTGCGAATAAATAAATAAAATTATAAAAAAAAAGTTCAAGGCTGGAGAGATAGCTCATTGGTTGAGGAGCTTGTAATGACCTGGGTTCGATTCCCCAATACCCACTTAAGGCTAGATGCACACAAAGTGGTGCATGCATCTAGAGTTCCTATGCAGTGGCTAGAGGCTGTGGTGCCCCATTCTCTCTGTCTCTGTCTCTCCTTGCAAGTAAATAACATACTTTTTAAAACCTTTAAAATATTTTAGAGAAAGAGGGAGAGAGAGAGAAAGTATGGGTGTGTCAGGGGGAACTCCAGATGTGGCATGTGCCACTTTGTGCATCTGTCCTTACCTGGATACTGAGGACAGGAACCTGAGCTGCCAGGCTTTACAAATAATCACCTTGAATCCCTGAGCCATCTCTCCAGCACCAAATTATTTCCCTTTTCCTTGTGAGCACTCTCACAGCTTGGGACTATACAGGAAAGGAAAATGAAGAAATTGTGATGTCACACTCACCTCCAGAGCCTCCAGAGCTCACAATCAAAGGGGTTAGCTGTAACATTGAAGACTTTTACAGAGAACTTTTGGAGCAAGGGGAAGCCATTGCAGGAATAGCACTCCAGGGTAGTAATGCCATGAACTATTGTCAGCTACATGCCTCACCTCAACCTTTACTTTGTATGTTCCTTCCTTCCTTCCTTCTTCCCTCCCTCCTTCCCTCCCTCCCTCCTTTCTTTCTTCTCTTTCTTTATATTTATTTCTTTCTTTAAAAAATATTTATTTATTTGTGAGCAGAGAGAAACAGAAGAGAGACAGTGTGAATGGGCATGCCCCGGCCTCACAGAACCAAGGAGAGGTTTTGTGTTTGAGGAATTCCAAGAGAGCACGAACAACTAAATGTGATAAGAAAGTGAAACCATGAAATGAAAATGGAAGTCAATAAAGCTATGGAGACGTTGGGAAAATCTAGTGAAAATCAAAAATGAAGTAAGTAATTTAAAATGTTCTCAAGCCCCATCAACAGAACAGATCTTGTAGAGGACAGACTTTCAGGGCTTGTGGACAAGCCAGAGAAAATTGTTCAGGAGTCCAAAATCAATGACAAGTTTGGAACTTCAAAAGGCAGAAGGGTTTTGAAAGTAGAAAAGTTTATTTTGAAAGACCACAATTTCCAAACCAAATTCATATACTCAGTAAAACGATCCCTCATAGTCGAAGGTAAAAGAAATATTTTCGACAATAAAAGTGATCTTTATGAACATATAGTCAAGAAGCCAACTCTACAAGGAATATTATATCAAGCATTTTGAACTGAAAAGAAGTATAAGAATATTCAAGAGACTACAGGAGGGAAATAACGATAATCAAAATCATGAAAGTTGTGAAAGCAAATGAGAGAGGCTGCCAAGAGTTCTACATTAAAGACTTGATGACATGTCCTTCAAGGCACAGGGGAGATTAACAAAGAGGGGACAGAAAGTGATGCAAGTGCTTCAGGTTGCTAAAAGCATTGCCCTCTTCTCAGAGACTGACTGGTGTTTACATTACCCCACATTAATTATCCATGAACAATGATCGTCAGTATAATGAGAGTGAGGGCATTTGACCAATTGACAATATATATGTTCATGTGTTAAAGTTTCCAAGACAATTTTTTACAACCATAGTAAGAGCTTATTTTAAGACAATCGGGAGAAGACCATTTGTGAAATTGAAATGACCAGAGAATGAAAAAAGATAAATATTGCAACTATAGTTGACCAATATTAATACTGTTAAAAATGCTAATAATTTACTTGAAATATAATATATGTCAATGATGCCAGGAACTGAGAAATTTAGTGAGTTTTTTTTTCATTCCAGCTACCTTTACCCATTTTTTCTGCCTTTTAGTTGTTTTGGCTGTTTGGGAATAAGGTTGTATATGTGGAGATATAATTTGACTTGGCATTGGTTGTAAAACTGTATTCTAAATAATGAATGTCCTCCTCGTTTATCTGTAATCTCAAAAATTTATAATTTAAAAAATTAACACTGTGCTAGAAACATGGAAATTTATTTTATATTTTATATAGTTAGGTCACCTACCTAGGGAGGGCAAACTTTAAGTACTGTTTGGATTTTCCCTTAATTAAACAATAAACTCATTCACAAAACATATAAATGGAATGGCATATTTTTTCACCAAAAGTGCTAAAACAAATTCCTACCCATATTTCACACCTTTTAATTGGTTCTTAGAAAATAGCATGGAATGACTGTACTTAATGAAGTCATGTAATTTTCTTCACATAATATTTCCAGTCTCTGTATTTCACAACTTCAGCAAATATTTTATGATAATGAACTAATGGGACTTAAAATATTTTGGTAAAATATATTCTTTTATGTTTTATGCTTTATCAATTGCTACCTTATTTTAAGAGTGTGAACCTTTCATCATTTTCTGAGAGAAATTACATAGGATTCTCTACAATAACCATTACCTTGAGCTAACATTTCTATAATAATCTATACTGTAGTATTTATCTTCTTTCTGTGAGTGTGTTTGTACATGTGTGTGCATTTAGTTACATGCCTCCATAGTTGTACACAAACATATCAGAGAAAGAAATCCCTATTAGTTAACTTCCTACTGGAAAAGTAGACCAGTTGCAACAATAGTTTAAATGGTTCATTTATTTATTTACTTATTTTGTATTTTGAGAGAGTCTCATATAGCTCAAGCAGTTTTGAACTCCTGATCTTTCTACTTCCACTTTCAAAAGCTGGGGCTATGAGCACACACTACCTGAAACAGCTCAAATAAGAGTTGATTAGAAAGAATGAGTTTCTATGTTTGTAGGGGATGGGTAGGCAAGTCCAAAGTCCATAGGGCAGACCTTGTGCTGGGTTTAATGTAGACTGGGACTTTAGTGGAAGAGCTATTATGTAAGCAGCAGGCACGATTTCTTCCTTTAGGGAAGCCTAAAGCCTTTTTTAGGGAAGTTCAAAAGGAAGACATTTAGGTGATTTGATGATGGCCATACAAATTTCCTAGGATGAAAAGGTTTATCTAAGGTCAAGACATTGTATTGGTTATTTCTATAGACTATCTTCACACCTAGATTAGAATTTTATGTAACTGGGAGAAGAGCATATTCAAATTGGTATAATATTGACCATCATACAGTTTGTCTTTTGACTCAACATTTTTTAATATGAGGAAAGAGTTTACTTCAGGCTTAATATTATAAAATAAAACAGTTGGTAACATGGAACATAGATAAAAATCTACAGATATATTCTGAATCTGGACTCAATATATGCTAAAGTTTTGCATATTTATAAAATTTACTGGATAGGTATGTGAAACCTGCATTTTAGAAAATATTTGAAAATACTGTAGATAACAAAAAGTATGCAATAATTCCAAAGCAAAACAGGAAGAAAGGAAGAACTTAAGAAATGAAAAGAGGCTGGATTAAGATGCACTGTGTGAATCTAAATTCAATGTTAGGTAAAGTGGATGGTGAATAGATTCAACAAATGTGGTGATTTGAGTTAGGTGTTCTGAATTCCAGGTCCCCAGCTCGTGGCAATTTAGGAATTGGAGCATCATGGAGACAGTGTATTATTGGGGGTGGGCTTAAGGGTATTATAGCCAGCTTCCCCTTGCCAGTGTTTGGCACACCTTCCTGCTGCTATTGTCCACCTGATGTTAGCCTAGAGGTGATGTCCAACCTCTGCTCATGACATCATGGGATTTCCCCTAGAGTTTATAAGCCAAAATAAACCTGTTCCTTCCATAAACTGCTTTTGGTTGGGTATTTTGTGCCAGCAATGAGAAGTTTAACCGCAAAAAAAAACAAAGGAATAGTGTTATAACTCCATTTATCATTCACAAGCTAGAATATTTCTGAGTATTTTATAGGCTAAAAAGTTTACACATACACACATACATGCATACACCACACACATATGTATATATATATACATATATACTGTGTTATATATATGGTGTGTTACTATATCTATTATAACTAAGTTGGAGTATACTCTAATATAAAATGTATTTGAACTTATATTTGAAGTTGAATCATTTCCTAAATGACAGTTTTCTATGTCTTAATGTGAATCAGTTATTAATTCCTTATATACCAAGCATTGTAAGATAGAATAAGTAAATTAAAATTCATCTTATTTTAATTTATATACCATTCAATTCTATAAATGCTATTAGTTCACTTGCCTATCATCTATGTCAAGATGAATATTACTTTATGATACCAGAGAGTTTAAAGAAATTTATTATTAATCAAGCTTTTTTAGTATCATTCCTGTATGAATTAAAACTTGAAATGCAGGGAATACTTAAGAATATTGTCCTTATGTCTGATATGAGCAGTGACATATAACTATTGATTATATTTATTTTCTTTATAAATATCAGAGTTAGAATTATAGTTGAACTAGCAGTTGACTACAATCCCTGGGTTTGATACTTAGCATGAAGCACACAAACACACACACACACACACACACACACACACTACATTAAATCTGTCAAACTCCTTAAAGAAATTTACAATTGCATGAAAAGATTGTCCATGTGATAATGTAAACAAGACAATGTAAAAATGTGAAAAAATACAGAACTGATTAGAAAGAATCTTGTAAACTTTGGTGAGTGGAGTACTTATCTCTCTCTGGCAGCTTTAACAACCTTCTTAATTTAAACTTAATTCCTGTAAGTCATCATCAATTTCCCAAACATAATTTTGGAATTACATGGTTTACTAATTCTGCCTTAGATGTCCTTGAGTTTTGAAGATTTCCACCCTAGTGTTCCTTTAACCATAATCACTTTAAGTAGTATGAAAATAATTTTCCTCTTCGTTTATTTAATGCCACAGCATGTTTATCCACTTATGCATTGTTTAAACCTAGTTTCAAACAGGATTTGAGGGAGGATTACTTCAGAGAATGTTTTCTCAGACACTTTTAAATGATAATTGGTGGCATGAGTATTTGCTTAGTTAGGTTGGCTTGAGGCAATGGTGAATGTTCTGTTCCTAGGAAGTAAGAACTATACAGCAAGTGCTTAAGAAAATAGGAAAAAATAAATAAGCATTCAGGCAGTTACCAACCTAGTCAACTTCAAGTCAACCTTGGAATTTCGTGGCAGGATTTGACAAGGCAAGGCAAGTAGATTTCGTTTGCCTGCTTTATAATTTGCGATGCCTATTGGTTTTGTTAGAAACTCTCATTGTAACAGTAAAGGGGCCACTTTGAGATCACACCTAGAGTTTTTACAATAAATTGTGTCCATAAATGTTGTTATTTGTGGTAGCAGGGTGTCATAGTTTGATCCAGGTGTCCCCCACAAACAAATCAATGTGTTCTCAGTGATTGATCCTCAGCTGATGGCAGTTTGGGTTTTACAACCTCACTGGAGCTGTGTTGTTGGGGCTGGGCTTATGGGATTATAAACCAGCTCCCCCCTTGCCAGTGTTTGGCACACCTTCCTGCCATTGTTTGCAGTGCTGTGGCGGAGGCGATGTCCACACCTCTGCTCATGCCATCATTTTCCCTGCCAGGATGTAGTCTCCCCTGGAGTCCATAAGTCTAATAAACCCATTCCTTCACAAGCCACTTTTGCTTGGGTTCTTTCTGTGCAGCAACTAAAAAAACTGACTACAACCACAGGGTTAGACAGAAGCTTTTCCAATGGCTACTAATGCTCAGCCAGGTACTTCACACAAAATCCCATTACCTTATAGCTTAGTGCACTGAACTAATTTAGTATTTTTATTGTCCCAACTTGGAGAAAACTTAAAACTTAATATTTAGTTATATGGGTAAGAACATGTAAACAAGGTTTTTTGGTTTTGATATTGTAGATGTTTAACATAGTCACATTAGCTTGAAATATTTTATATACCACTTTATATTAATCTCATCCTGGGGTTTAATCTGGACTACAAAGGTAATGATTACAGACCCAAGGCTAATGTTTAAGAAAAAGTATTACTTTTAAAATTTCTAAATAATTTGTAATGAGAACTTTAACATGTGAACCAATTTAAAATTCGTCACATCCACACTCTTATATCCCCTCTCCCACCACACTTGTCCTAAAGGCCATCCTCAGTGGGGTTATCCATAATCACTGTGGGCTCATGAATGCAATAATCTGTCTCTGTGAGGCAGGAGACAATGCCCCAGAAGACACTTTCCACTCATTTTTCCTTACATTCATGCTGGCCCATCTTCCACAATGTTCATTCCACCTTGAGGGACTTGAGCTGTCTCCTTTAGTGTTGAGCTCCAGGTGGCGTCTGATTTTCTGATTTGATGAATTTTGGGTCTCCTCAATGTCTTCTGCCATCTCCCTGAAGAAGAAAATCAGGCTTTTCCGTGAGAACTTTTATTTATCCTGTAACTTCATCTGCAAAATTTTTAAAAATATCTTTATTATGAATAAGTATATATACTGTATGAGCAAATCTTGTGAATGTGTCCCCATTTCCCTCCTCTCTGTCCCCTACCCACTGGGGTCCTTCCTAGGTATGCATACTGGATCTGTCCATAGATTAGGGGGTTATGAACTGCATTACAGGTAGCCAGTTTTTCATTCTTTTTTTCCTTCCCCCTTGTGTATTGTTGGTGAGGGGGCCATGTCTCTGGATATTCTCCCCCACCATGGCTCTTACAATCTTTCCACCCCCTCTTCTGCTCAGTTCCCTGAGTCATAGTGGATGAGTTTTGAGTCTGCTTTGTTGTTGATATCATAAAGTATCTCTGGCTCTTTGCCCTGGGTTGTGTTATTTTCTTGACCCTGGAGGGTGTGATAGAGTTGATTCATTTTGTGTACCCCAGGGATTGAATTTACATGATCAAGGTAGATGCTACTTTTGATGTGTTCTTGGGTTCAATTTGCAAGAATTTCGATGAAATTTTTTGCATCTAAATTCATCAAGGATATTGGATTATAATTTTCTTGTTTCACTGTCTGGTTCTAGTATAAGTGTAATGCTAGCTTAATAGAGTTAGACCACATTCCCTCATTTGCAATTTTGTGAAATAACATGAGAAGTGATTTTAGTTCTTCTATAAACATGTGGAAGAGTTTAGCAATAAATCCACCTGGGCCTGGCCTTTTTTGGTGAGGGTAGGGGTAGTTAATTACTCCTTCAATCTTGTTTTATGTTACAGTTCTAGTCAGATGATTTATCTCTTCTATTTTACCTTTGGTAATAACATAAGAACTTCATCCATTTCTTCCAGATTTTCCAATTTGTGGAACATAGGTTTTGAAATATGTCCTTAGGATTCTCACAAATTCATTTGTATCTGTTGTTACTTCTCCCTGTTCATGTTTAATCATGTTTTTCAGGGTCTTCTTTCTCTTTCTCTTTCATCTGAACAAGTTGGCCAGGGTTTTTTTTTTTTTTTTAGAACCATCTTTTCATTTTGACTTTTGATTGTTATCTTCATTTCTATTTCATTGATTCTGCTCTCATCTTTATTGCTTATTTCTATCTTAGTAATTTTGAGTTTGTATTGTTCTTGCTTTTCCAATGCATTCAATGGATAATTAAATTTATTTATTTACCTCCTTATTTTTGACTTTCTTGGGAGCCTTTTCATTGAGTTATTGTGTTTCTGATTTCCATTTGTTTTTTTCTTAAACATCTCTATCTCTTTATTGAATTCCATTTTCATTCCTTGGCTAGACATTGATTTTTTTATATTCTCTTATTTAAGAGGGGGGAGGAGAGAGAGAGAAAGAGTGAACAGTGTGTATGCCAGGGCTTGTTGCTACAGTGAACAAATTCCAGATGCATGTGCCAGTTTTTGCATTTGACTTTACATGAATACTAGGGAATTGAACCCAAGCTGTCAGGCCTTGCAAGCCAGTGCCTTTAACTGCTGAGTCAAATCCCCAGGCCTCTTGGTTACTCTTTCAGATTTTATTAAGTTGATAGTATTCTCTTCGAATATGTTGAAGCATTGATCATGACCTCTTTGAGTTTATTGAATTCATTTAATTCATTCTGCTGTACAGTGAGTTCATTTGGTTCTTTCTCTTCTACTTCATTCAGCCATTTGTTCATGACCTTATTAAGTGTGTTGAATATGCTTATAATAATTGCATTCTGGAATTCTTTGTCTGCAACCTCTTCTATGTAGCTTTCAATGGAGGATTCCAAAGTCATCCTTGGGATCTTGCCGTGGTCATTTGTTGTTTTCTGTTGGTGTTTTCCCATCTGAAGATCATCCCTTTATCTTGCTGAAAATGTAGCTACAATTTATCTAGTGGGGAGCATGTGAGTGGCCTTGATCGTGGTAGGTGTAGACTGGTGGTATATTCATCCTCCTGGGCTGGGCACTCTGGGAGCTGATCAGCCTACTCTGAGGGTCTAGGTTGAGCACACTGGGGAGTGTGCCCAACATCATTGCAAGGGACTAGTCTATGACTCTCTACTTAGGACTGGATGAGTGTCAAATGTGCCTAACCTTCAGTCCAGGTGTGTTTGGGACAGATGTCTTGCAGCGTGACTGATCAGACCCAAGGAGACCACTCAGCTGGAAGCAGAACAGTCTGCTCTGTGTGGCACCTGTCTCCATACTAATTTTGACAATTTTTCTCTTCCTTATTCTATCATTTCACAATTCTCTTTATCCTCAAAGAGAACTGTAACTGAATCATTTCAACACAATTATGCCCCACCTGCAACCTAAAATGCTTTTGTAAATATGTGATGTCTATAAAGGTGATGTCTCTGCCAAAAGAGGAAGAGTTTCCGTTTTATGAAAATTTCAAGGTCTAGTCTAAACCACTGCTGATATATGGATTTCAAGCATATAAGGTAGGCTACCTGCCAACCCTTTGGTCAAAAGTTCAGTTCCCTCTCCATTTGATGGGTGTAATGAAATTTTTGGGTTTTGTTCATATGTTGTCATTAGTATTTCTGTGTAGCAGGAAGAGTCATTTTGTTTTGTTTTGAATAACAGTTCCTTCAAAAATTCGGGATAACAACGCATGGTTTGCCCACTAAATAATGTAACACATTATGGACAATAAATATATATTAAAAAAAAACTAAAACAACTATCTCAGGTTCTATATGCAATGGTACAATTGGAAAATAGATATATTTACAAAGTTATCCATTCTGGTAACAATTGTTATCCCAACAAGCTTCACTGGGATGTTATTCCATTTTGTTAAATGAGTATCTCTCACTGAGTGAGAGTAAAAAATTACATCTTCAGAAACAATTATTTTTTTCTCTATTGGAAAACTGTACATTAATGTACTTCTGCCTGAGTCCAGTGTGAGTTTGGGGTCAAGCACCATCCTTACTCTATATTCCACTAATGTTCATTCTATGTTGACATTCAATAAATAATTATGGATGTTCAAGAAGTAATTATCTTTCCTTGAAAAAAAAGTGCACTAAAACAATGGTTCAGTAAATGAGTGTGTTTCCTACAAGCACGAGGGCCTGAGACTGATCAAGTTTCAATCTCCAGATTCTACATAGAACAGCTGAGTGTGGTCACTTGGGCCTGTACCCCCAACCCCATTGGAGAGCAGAGACCTAAGAATAATCAGAGCCCCACAAGCTGCAGACCAGTACAAACAGATTCCAGGTGACAAACAAGACCAGACGGAAGATGGATGGAGCTGGACACAGGATGTTCTCCTCATGCACCACAGGCAAGTGCAGCACCCCTGCAGGCGAGCATATGGGAAGCTACCCTGGCATGTGCATATGCCACACCTCACCGCACAAACACTTCCCACTAAACACACACTCACATTCAGGAGCACACACTCGAGCAAATATTAAAATAAGAAAGAGGGAAACAAGGTAAGAAGAGTACACCTCATAAAAAAATTAAAACTTTATTCATTTGGGTTACATATGTGGACAATCAAATAACTGTGCTATACTTAAATAATAAATGTATCTCTCCATTTTACTGCTAATCTCAACTTGTCTTTCAAATATGATGAAGCTCAACTACTTTCTCAACTACTAAATTCAATGACTCTTTCAGTTCAATCCTGCAGTGAGAGCAATATTAATTACAATCTGCTCTCTTCTCTTGTCTGAACTTTAGAGAGGTGTATTACCTCCTTATGAGGTATTTTGACCCAATTCAAGAAATATAATAACTTGACCTGACTTGATAAGGGATAGCAGATCTACCCGGTGTATTCAAATCCTTACACGATTTGTTCTCATTTTTCTTCCACACTCACATTTTTTCTTAGATATTGAGATTTAGTCTCTAGGCTAATATCGTGACACTTTAATGAAATATTCCTCTATTTTCAGACATATGGTTGGCTTATTCATTCATGCTTCTATACTTTCTCATTTCTGTGGTCCAAATGTTGTTGATCTACCTTGACATTGAAATTCTAGCTCAAATGTGAGGTCTTCATAACTTATTTTATACACAGATTTTTGACAGGCCTCCAGTGATAGTTTTTGAGGGCAACATTTTTCATTTTATCATATCTGCTACTACTTAAAAGTATTCTCTTTACATGTGGATCTGGATAATGTCACAGATCATAGAACATCTTTCATCATTATGCAATTTATGATACAATTTGACCTGTAGAAATCTATGAAACCCATCATCACTTCATAATTTATCTATTCCCCTATGAATATTGCTTTATGAAATATTTATCTTATTCCTATAGTCATTTGTCCCAAGTAAATGTCTTATATCACTATGGAAATAACCCCTAGAGATATAGGGTTGACTCAAAATACTCCATAAGTCATGACTTTCCCTCTGTATTTCCCCCCAAACAGCTTTACTATCAACTTTACAATGATAAGAAACATTCAACTCCAAAGGAATAATGGAGCCAGCTACTTTTCCTTCAAACCCACCACCAGCATGTACATGAAGAGATAAGTAAAGGCGCATGTAATAATGCAATTACCATATCAGCAGTAAAGTATTTGGGTGAGCTGCTTTCCAAAATGACTAATCTGTGAAATTTTCCCAAACCCTCCCGTTATAGCCCAGACTGAATAACTTAGGAACAGTTGGAGTTGCTTAATATTGAACTTCATCAGTTGAAATTCCAAGAATCTTAAATAGCTGACATTTATACATATAAGCCTGGAGGCTATAAAGTTGAAGATGTCAATGAAAGACAAAAATGAGATTCAATTAGCATCATCATAAGAATGTTGAGCTGTAATAAATGCATTGAAGATCTAGGTACACATAAAAAAACAGTTAGATAATCATCACTACACTTGGCTACATGTCACTGGTAAATATCAGTGGGATTTTTACCTAGTGATACCTGTGTATAAGGATAATGTGAATTTATTCAACCCTGACACATACATATCTATGGTTTTGTAAGTTATCTTTTTTGTAAGATTACAAACTCATAAATGTCATGCCAGAATTTCCCTTGTTTTAGTCAACACACTAGCTTTGCAAATAACACCAGAGTTCTGTTATTTTCCTTTCTGAAATTAATTTTTTATCTGTCACCCAAGTCATTTTAGAGTAAAGTTGATAATGAAATAAGGCTGGTGTGATGATAATGCTGAGCCTCTGAGGCCTTTGTATGTGATGACTGCAAATCAGTGAGGACTCTTGGGCTGAGCAGCATTAGAAGCATACAGCACTTGCCGACCTTGCATCCCCTCCGTTCTATTTCTGCTCATTCCGGTTTCTGTTTGAGAAAAAAAAAAAAACTTGCAAATCCTGCAGTTGTACCAGTGTTTATTTTTGTGGTCAGCAACCAAATGGAGTAAAAGTAACTAGAGTAATAAAAAGTGAGTTTTGACTTATTGGCTGAATTTTTCAATCTTCCAAAGATTTATTATATTTTTCTTTGAGCAGCCTGAACCATCTTTGTTTGAGTTTAGTTTTGACAGTGGGAGAAGAAACTGGGAAACAACAATTTATGAATCCCATTATCGAAAATGTGCTATTCCTAGAACAAAATGTGACTTATATACTGAAACATTTGTGATTCTATAGCAGTTTGGAGGCATCAAGAAGTCTTGTTTAGCTACTCATTTAAAAAAAAAAAAAAGCTTGGTCAATGCTATGTAAAAATATCCACACTGGCATGCAGAAGAACAAGAGACAAACTTTTGACCTGGAGGTGTGCCATTCCACAGCATCCGACAAACAGCCAACCTGTCACCAGCTGGCAGAGGCAAGATGAGCAGAGCCACCACTACAGGGCATGGAATTCACTGCACACCCTGACTGCAGCCAGTAGCGGACTTTCTCAACTGAGCAAGGTTAATGGGTGATAATGAATGCCTTTGGAGTTTCTGTAACTGGGTAGTAATGTGCATCCAGAGATACATAATTCTTCTAACGACATACCAATGAGAAGCAAGCTTTATAAAATTCATATATCCAGCATTTTGTCTCAGTATGGTGCAGAACATAACTGAACATCTCTCAGATATATGGAGAATCTGTGAAACTCTGGACTGCTGAATCACGTCTCTCCTAGGAAATGCAACTGATGGTTTACTGACACAAAGAGGCATCCAGTAAACACCTGGGCTTTTATTTTTTTAAAATATTTTATTTATTCATTTTCATGCAGAGATACAGAGAGAGAGAGAGAGAGAGAGAGAGAGAGAGAGAGAGAGAGAGAG